>JAQNBH010000007.1:12881152-12950158 GCA_028752905.1 Cladorhizidae sp. MBARI D1340-BT2 | reverse complement strand
TAGTAGAGTAGTGCTAGCTGCAGCCTGCTAGTGTTCTCCTAGTAGAGTAGTGCTAGCTGCAGCCTGCTAGTGTTCTCCTAGTAGAGTAAGGCTAGCTGCAGCCTGCTAGTGTTCTCCTAGTAGAGTAGTGCTAGCTGCAGCCTGCTAGTGTTCTCCTAGTAGAGTAGTGCTAGCTGCAGCCTGCTAGTGTTCTCCTAGTAGAGTAGTGCTAGCTGCAGCCTGCTAGTGTTCTCCTAGTAGAGTAAGGCTAGCTGCAGCCTGCTAGTGTTCTCCTAGTAGAGTAGTGCTAGCTGCAGCCTGCTAGTGTTCTCCTAGTAGAGTAAGGCTAGCTGCAGCCCTGCTAGTGTTCTCCTAGTAGAGTAAGGCTAGCTGCAGCCTGCTAGTGTTCTCCTAGTAGAGTAGTGCTAGCTGCAGCCTGCTAGTGTTCTCCTAGTAGAGTAGTGCTAGCTGCAGCCTGCTAGTGTTCTCCTAGTAGAGTAGTCTAGCTGCAGCCTGCTAGTGTTCTCCTAGTAGAGTAGTGCTAGCTGCAGCCTACTAGTGTTCTCCTAGTAGAGTAAGGCTAGCTGCAGCCTGCTAGTGTTCTCCTAGTAGAGTAGGGCTAGCTGCAGCCTGCTAGTGTTCTCCTAGTAGAGTAGTGCTAGCTGCAGCCTGCTAGTGTTCTCCTAGTAGAGTAAGGCTAGCTGCAGCCTGCTAGTGTTCTCCTAGTAGAGTAGTGCTAGCTGCAGCCTACTAGTGTTCTCCTAGTAGAGTAGTGCTAGCTGCAGCCTGCTAGTGTTCTCCTAGTAGAGTAGTGCTAGCTGCAGCCTGCTAGTGTTCTCCTAGTAGAGTAGGGCTAGCTGTAGCCTGCTAGTGTTCTCCTAGTAGAGTAGTGCTAGCTGCAGCCTACTAGTGTTCTCCTAGTAGAGTAGTGCTAGCTGCAGCCTGCTAGTGTTCTCCTAGTAGAGTAGGGCTAGCTGTAGCCTGCTAGTGTTCTCCTAGTAGAGTAGGGCTAGCTGCAGCCTGCTAGTGTTCTCCTAGTAGAGTAAGGCTAGCTGCAGCCTGCTAGTGTTCTCCTAGTAGAGTAGGGCTAGCTGCAGCCTGCTAGTGTTCTCCTAGTAGAGTAAGGCTAGCTGTAGCCTGCTAGTGTTCTCCTAGTAGAGTAAGGCTAGCTGCAGCCTGCTAGTGTTCTCCTAGTAGAGTAAGGCTAGCTGCAGCCTGCTAGTGTTCTCCTAGTAGAGTAAGGCTAGCTGCAGCCTGCTAGTGTTCTCCTAGTAGAGTAAGGCTAGCTGCAGCCTGCTAGTGTTCTCCTAGTAGAGTAGTGCTAGCTGCAGCCTGCTAGTGTTCTCCTAGTAGAGTAAGGCTAGCTGCAGCCTGCTAGTGTTCTCCTAGTAGAGTAGTGCTAGCTGCAGCCTGCTAGTGTTCTCCTAGTAGAGTAGAGGCTAGCTGCAGCCCTGCTAGTGTTCTCCTAGTAGAGTAGTGCTAGCTGCAGCCTGCTAGTGTTCTCCTAGTAGAGTAGTGCTAGCTGCAGCCTGCTAGTGTTCTCCTAGTAGAGTAAGGCTAGCTGCAGCCTGCTAGTGTTCTCCTAGTAGAGTAGTGCTAGCTGCAGCCTGCTAGTGTTCTCCTAGTAGAGTAGTGCTAGCTGCAGCCTGCTAGTGTTCTCCTAGTAGAGTAAGGCTAGCTGCAGCCTGCTAGTGTTCTCCTAGTAGAGTAGTACTAGCTGTAGCCTGCTAGTGTTCTCCTAGTAGAGTAGTGCTAGCTGCAGCCTGCTAGTGTTCTCCTAGTAGAGTAAGGCTAGCTGCAGCCTGCTAGTGTTCTCCTAGTAGAGTAGTGCTAGCTGCAGCCTGCTAGTGTTCTCCTAGTAGAGTAAGGCTAGCTGCAGCCTGCTAGTGTTCTCCTAGTAGAGTAGGGCTAGCTGTAGCCTGCTAGTGTTCTCCTAGTAGAGTAGTGCTAGCTGCAGCCTGCTAGTGTTCTCCTAGTAGAGTAAGGCTAGCTGCAGCCTGCTAGTGTTCTCCTAGTAGAGTAGGGCTAGCTGCAGCCTGCTAATGTTCTCCTAGTAGAGTAAGGCTAGCTGTAGCCTGCTAGTGTTCTCCTAGTAGAGTAAGGCTAGCTGCAGCCTGCTAGTGTTCTCCTAGTAGAGTAAGGCTAGCTGCAGCCTGCTAGTGTTCTCCTAGTAGAGTAGTGCTAGCTGTAGCCTGCTAGTGTTCTCCTAGTAGAGTAAGGCTAGCTGCAGCCTGCTAGTGTTCTCCTAGTAGAGTAAGGCTAGCTGCAGCCTGCTAGTGTTCTCCTAGTAGAGTAGGGCTAGCTGCAGCCTGCTAGTGTTCTCCTAGTAGAGTAAGGCTAGCTGCAGCCTGCTAGTGTTCTCCTAGTAGAGTAAGGCTAGCTGCAGCCTGCTAGTGTTCTCCTAGTAGAGTAAGGCTAGCTGCAGCCTGCTAGTGTTCTCCTAGTAGAGTAGTGCTAGCTACAGCCTGCTAGTGTTCTGTAAGGCTAGCTGCTGCTAGTGTTCTCTAGTAGAGTAAGGCTAGCTGCAGCCTGCTAGTGTTCTCCTAGTAGAGTAGGCTAGCTGCAGCCTGCTAGTGTTCTCCTAGTAGAGTAAGGCTAGCTGCAGCCTGCTAATGTTCTCCTAGTAGAGTAGGGCTAGCTGTAGCCTGCTAGTGTTCTCCTAGTAGAGTAGTGCTAGCTGCAGCCTGCTAGTGTTCTCCTAGTAGAGTAAGGCTAGCTGCAGCCTGCTAGTGTTCTCCTAGTAGAGTAGTGCTAGCTGCAGCCTGCTAGTGTTCTCCTAGTAGAGTAAGGCTAGCTGCAGCCTGCTAATGTTCTCCTAGTAGAGTAGGGCTAGCTGTAGCCTGCTAGTGTTCTCCTAGTAGAGTAGTGCTAGCTGCAGCCTGCTAGTGTTCTCCTAGTAGAGTAAGGCTAGCTGCAGCCTGCTAGTGTTCTCCTAGTAGAGTAGTGCTAGCTGCAGCCTGCTAGTGTTCTCCTAGTAGAGTAAGGCTAGCTGTAGCCTGCTAGTGTTCTCCTAGTAGAGTAGTGCTAGCTGCAGCCTGCTAGTGTTCTCCTAGTAGAGTAGGCTAGCTGCAGCCTGCTAGTGTTCTCCTAGTAGAGTAAGGCTAGCTGTAGCCTGCTAGTGTTCTCCTAGTAGAGTAAGTGCTAGCTGCAGCCTGCTAGTGTTCTCCTAGTAGAGTAAGGCTAGCTGCAGCCTGCTAGTGTTCTCCTAGTAGAGTAAGGCTAGCTGTAGCCTGCTAGTGTTCTCCTAGTAGAGTAGTGCTAGCTGCAGCCTGCTAGTGTTCTCCTAGTAGAGTAAGGCTAGCTGCAGCCTGCTAGTGTTCTCCTAGTAGAGTAGTGCTAGCTGCAGCCTGCTAGTGTTCTCCTAGTAGAGTAGTGCTAGCTGCAGCCTGCTAGTGTTCTCCTAGTAGAGTAGTGCTAGCTGCAGCCTGCTAGTGTTCTCCTAGTAGAGTAAGGCTAGCTGCAGCCTGCTAGTGTTCTCCTAGTAGAGTAGGGCTAGCTGCAGCCTGCTAGTGTTCTCCTAGTAGAGTAGTGCTAGCTGCAGCCTGCTAGTGTTCTCCTAGTAGAGTAGTGCTAGCTACAGCCTGCTAGTGTTCTCCTAGTAGAGTAGTGCTAGCTGCAGCCTGCTAGTGTTCTCCTAGTAGAGTAAGGCTAGCTGCAGCCTGCTAGTGTTCTCCTAGTAGAGTAGTGCTAGCTGCAGCCTGCTAGTGTTCTCCTAGTAGAGTAAGGCTAGCTGCAGCCTGCTAGTGTTCTCCTAGTAGAGTAAGGCTAGCTGCAGCCTGCTAGTGTTCTCCTAGTAGAGTAGTGCTAGCTGCAGCCTGCTAGTGTTCTCCTAGTAGAGTAAGGCTAGCTGCAGCCTGCTAGTGTTCTCCTAGTAGAGTAGTGCTAGCTGCAGCCTGCTAGTGTTCTCCTAGTAGAGTAAGGCTAGCTGCAGCCTGCTAGTGTTCTCCTAGTAGAGTAGTGCTAGCTGCAGCCTGCTAGTGTTCTCCTAGTAGAGTAAGGCTAAGCTGCAGCCTGCTAGTGTTCTCCTAGTAGAGTAGTGCTAGCTGCAGCCTGCTAGTGTTCTCCTAGTAGAGTAAGGCTAGCTGCAGCCTGCTAGTGTTCTCCTAGTAGAGTAAGGCTAGCTGCAGCCTGCTAGTGTTCTCCTAGTAGAGTAGGGCTAGCTGCAGCCTGCTAGTGTTCTCCTAGTAGAGTAGTGCTAGCTGCAGCCTGCTAGTGTTCTCCTAGTAGAGTAAGGCTAGCTGCAGCCTGCTAGTGTTCTCCTAGTAGAGTAGTGCTAGCTGCAGCCTGCTAGTGTTCTCCTAGTAGAGTAGTGCTAGCTACAGCCTGCTAGTGTTCTCCTAGTAGAGTAGTGCTAGCTGCAGCCTGCTAGTGTTCTCCTAGTAGAGTAAGGCTAGCTGCAGCCTGCTAGTGTTCTCCTAGTAGAGTAGTGCTAGCTGCAGCCTGCTAGTGTTCTCCTAGTAGAGTAGGGCTAGCTGCAGCCTGCTAGTGTTCTCCTAGTAGAGTAAGGCTAGCTGCAGCCTGCTAGTGTTCTCCTAGTAGAGTAGTGCTAGCTGCAGCCTGCTAGTGTTCTCCTAGTAGAGTAAGGCTAGCTGCAGCCCTGCTAGTGTTCTCCTAGTAGAGTAGTGCTAGCTGCAGCCTGCTAGTGTTCTCCTAGTAGAGTAGTGCTAGCTGCAGCCTGCTAGTGTTCTCCTAGTAGAGTAAGGCTAGCTGCAGCCTGCTAGTGTTCTCCTAGTAGAGTAAGGCTAGCTGCAGCCTGCTAGTGTTCTCCTAGTAGAGTAAGGCTAGCTGTAGCCTGCTAGTGTTCTCCTAGTAGAGTAGGGCCAGCTGCAGCCTGCTAGTGTTCTCCTAGTAGAGTAAGGCTAGCTGCAGCCTGCTAGTGTTCTCCTAGTAGAGTAGTGCTAGCTGCAGCCTGCTAGTGTTCTCCTAGTAGAGTAGGGCTAGCTGCAGCCTGCTAGTGTTCTCCTAGTAGAGTAAGGCTAGCTGCAGCCTGCTAGTGTTCTCCTAGTAGAGTAGTGCTAGCTGCAGCCTGCTAGTGTTCTCCTAGTAGAGTAGTGCTAGCTGCAGCCTGCTAGTGTTCTCCTAGTAGAGTAGTGCTAGCTGCAGCCCTGCTAGTGTTCTCCTAGTAGAGTAGTGCTAGCTGCAGCCTGCTAGTGTTCTCCTAGTAGAGTAGGCTAGCTGCAGCCTGCTAGTGTTCTCCTAGTAGAGTAGTGCTAGCTGCAGCCTGCTAGTGTTCTCCTAGTAGAGTAGGGCCAGCTGCAGCCTGCTAGTGTTCTCCTAGTAGAGTAAGGCTAGCTGTAGCCTGCTAGTGTTCTCCTAGTAGAGTAAGGCTAGCTGCAGCCTGCTAGTGTTCTCCTAGTAGAGTAGTGCTAGCTGCAGCCTGCTAGTGTTCTCCTAGTAGAGTAGTGCTAGCTGCAGCCTGCTAGTGTTCTCCTAGTAGAGTAAGGCTAGCTGCAGCCTGCTAGTGTTCTCCTAGTAGAGTAAGGCTAGCTACAGCCTGCTAGTGTTCTCCTAGTAGAGTAGTGCTAGCTGCAGCCTGCTAGTGTTCTCCTAGTAGAGTAAGGCTAGCTGTAGCCTGCTAGTGTTCTCCTAGTAGAGTAGGGCTAGCTGCAGCCTGCTAGTGTTCTCCTAGTAGAGTAGTGCTAGCTGCAGCCTGCTAGTGTTCTCCTAGTAGAGTAGTGCTAGCTGCAGCCTGCTAGTGTTCTCCTAGTAGAGTAGTGCTAGCTGCAGCCTGCTAGTGTTCTCCTTGTAGAGTAGTGCTAGCTGCAGCCTGCTAGTGTTCTCCTAGTAGAGTAAGGCTAGCTGCAGCCTGCTAGTGTTCTCCTAGTAGAGTAGTGCTAGCTGCAGCCTGCTAGTGTTCTCCTAGTAGAGTAAGGCTAGCTGTAGCCTGCTAGTGTTCTCCTAGTAGAGTAAGGCTAGCTGCAGCCCTGCTAGTGTTCTCCTAGTAGAGTAGTGCTAGCTGCAGCCTGCTAGTGTTCTCCTAGTAGAGTAGTGCTAGCTGCAGCCTGCTAGTGTTCTCCTAGTAGAGTAAGGCTAGCTGCAGCCTGCTAGTGTTCTCCTAGTAGAGTAGTGCTAGCTGCAGCCTGCTAGTGTTCTCCTAGTAGAGTAAGGCTAGCTGCAGCCTGCTAGTGTTCTCCTAGTAGAGTAAGGCTAGCTGTAGCCTGCTAGTGTTCTCCTAGTAGAGTAAGGCTAGCTGCAGCCCTGCTAGTGTTCTCCTAGTAGAGTAGTGCTAGCTGCAGCCTGCTAGTGTTCTCCTAGTAGAGTAGTGCTAGCTGCAGCCTGCTAGTGTTCTCCTAGTAGAGTAAGGCTAGCTGCAGCCTGCTAGTGTTCTCCTAGTAGAGTAGTGCTAGCTGCAGCCTGCTAGTGTTCTCCTAGTAGAGTAAGGCTAGCTGCAGCCTGCTAGTGTTCTCCTAGTAGAGTAGTGCTAGCTGCAGCCTGCTAGTGTTCTCCTAGTAGAGTAGTGCTAGCTGCAGCCTGCTAGTGTTCTCCTAGTAGAGTAGGGCTAGCTGCAGCCTGCTAGTGTTCTCCTAGTAGAGTAGGGCTAGCTGCAGCCTGCTAGTGTTCTCCTAGTAGAGTAGTGCTAGCTACAGCCTGCTAGTGTTCTCCTAGTAGAGTAAGGCTAGCTGCAGCCTGCTAGTGTTCTCCTAGTAGAGTAGGGCTAGCTGTAGCCTGCTAGTGTTCTCCTAGTAGAGTAGGGCTAGCTGCAGCCTGCTAGTGTTCTCCTAGTAGAGTAGGGCTAGCTGCAGCCTGCTAGTGTTCTCCTAGTAGAGTAAGGCTAGCTGTAGCCTGCTAGTGTTCTCCTAGTAGAGTAAGGCTAGCTGCAGCCTGCTAGTGTTCTCCTAGTAGAGTAAGGCTAGCTGCAGCCTGCTAATGTTCTCCTAGTAGAGTAAGGCTAGCTGTAGCCTGCTAGTGTTCTCCTAGTAGAGTAAGGCTAGCTGCAGCCTGCTAATGTTCTCCTAGTAGAGTAGGGCTAGCTGTAGCCTGCTAGTGTTCTCCTAGTAGAGTAGTGCTAGCTGCAGCCTGCTAGTGTTCTCCTAGTAGAGTAAGGCTAGCTGCAGCCTGCTAGTGTTCTCCTAGTAGAGTAGTGCTAGCTGCAGCCTGCTAGTGTTCTCCTAGTAGAGTAAGGCTAGCTGCAGCCTGCTAATGTTCTCCTAGTAGAGTAGGGCTAGCTGCAGCCTGCTAGTGTTCTCCTAGTAGAGTAAGGCTAGCTGCAGCCTGCTAGTGTTCTCCTAGTAGAGTAGTGCTAGCTGCAGCCTGCTAGTGTTCTCCTAGTAGAGTAAGGCTAGCTGTAGCCTGCTAGTGTTCTCCTAGTAGAGTAGTGCTAGCTGCAGCCTGCTAGTGTTCTCCTAGTAGAGTAAGGCTAGCTGCAGCCTGCTAGTGTTCTCCTAGTAGAGTAAGGCTAGCTGTAGCCTGCTAGTGTTCTCCTAGTAGAGTAAGGCTAGCTGCAGCCTGCTAGTGTTCTCCTAGTAGAGTAAGGCTAGCTGCAGCCTGCTAGTGTTCTCCTAGTAGAGTAAGGCTAGCTGCAGCCTGCTAGTGTTCTCCTAGTAGAGTAGTGCTAGCTGCAGCCTGCTAGTGTTCTCCTAGTAGAGTAAGGCTAGCTGCAGCCTGCTAGTGTTCTCCTAGTAGAGTAAGGCTAGCTGCAGCCTGCTAGTGTTCTCCTAGTAGAGTAAGGCTAGCTGTAGCCTGCTAGTGTTCTCCTAGTAGAGTAGTGCTAGCTGCAGCCTGCTAGTGTTCTCCTAGTAGAGTAAGGCTAGCTGCAGCCTGCTAGTGTTCTCCTAGTAGAGTAAGGCTAGCTGCAGCCTGCTAGTGTTCTCCTAGTAGAGTAAGGCTAGCTGCAGCCTGCTAGTGTTCTCCTAGTAGAGTAGTGCTAGCTGTAGCCTGCTAGTGTTCTCCTAGTAGAGTAAGGCTAGCTGCAGCCTGCTAGTGTTCTCCTAGTAGAGTAAGGCTAGCTGCAGCCTGCTAGTGTTCTCCTAGTAGAGTAGTGCTAGCTGCAGCCCTGCTAGTGTTCTCCTAGTAGAGTAAGGCTAGCTGCAGCCTGCTAGTGTTCTCCTAGTAGAGTAAGGCTAGCTGCAGCCTGCTAGTGTTCTCCTAGTAGAGTAGTGCTAGCTGCAGCCTGCTAGTGTTCTCCTAGTAGAGTAAGGCTAGCTGCAGCCTGCTAGTGTTCTCCTAGTAGAGTAGGGCTAGCTGCAGCCTGCTAGTGTTCTCCTAGTAGAGTAGGGCTAGCTGCAGCCTGCTAGTGTTCTCCTAGTAGAGTAGTGCTAGCTGCAGCCTGCTAGTGTTCTCCTAGTAGAGTAAGGCTAGCTGCAGCCTGCTAGTGTTCTCCTAGTAGAGTAAGGCTAGCTGCAGCCTGCTAGTGTTCTCCTAGTAGAGTAGTGCTAGCTACAGCCTGCTAGTGTTCTGTAAGGCTAGCTGCAGCCTGCTAGTGTTCTCCTAGTAGAGTAAGGCTAGCTGCAGCCTGCTAGTGTTCTCCTTGTAGAGTAGTGCTAGCTGCAGCCTGCTAGTGTTCTCCTAGTAGAGTAAGGCTAGCTGCAGCCTGCTAGTGTTCTCCTAGTAGAGTAGTGCTAGCTGCAGCCTGCTAGTGTTCTCCTAGTAGAGTAAGGCTAGCTGCAGCCTGCTAGTGTTCTCCTAGTAGAGTAAGGCTAGCTGCAGCCTGCTAGTGTTCTCCTAGTAGAGTAAGGCTAGCTGCAGCCTGCTAGTGTTCTCCTAGTAGAGTAAGGCTAGCTGCAGCCTGCTAGTGTTCTCATAGTAGAGTAAGGCTAGCTGCAGCCTGCTAGTGTTCTCCTAGTAGAGTAAGGCTAGCTACAGCCTGCTAGTGTTCTCCTAGTAGAGTAAGGCTAGCTGCAGCCTGCTAGTGTTCTCCTAGTAGAGTAGTGCTAGCTGCAGCCTGCTAGTGTTCTCCTAGTAGAGTAAGGCTAGCTGTAGCCTGCTAGTGTTCTCCTAGTAGAGTAAGGCTAGCTGCAGCCTGCTAGTGTTCTCCTAGTAGAGTAAGGCTAGCTGCAGCCTGCTAGTGTTCTCCTAGTAGAGTAGTGCTAGCTGCAGCCTGCTAGTGTTCTCCTAGTAGAGTAAGGCTAGCTGCAGCCTGCTAGTGTTCTCCTAGTAGAGTAGTGCTAGCTGCAGCCTGCTAGTGTTCTCCTAGTAGAGTAGTGCTAGCTGCAGCCTGCTAGTGTTCTCCTTGTAGAGTAGTGCTAGCTGCAGCCTGCTAGTGTTCTCCTTGTAGAGTAGTGCTAGCTGCAGCCTGCTAGTGTTCTCCTAGTAGAGTAAGGCTAGCTGCAGCCTGCTAGTGTTCTCCTAGTAGAGTAGTGCTAGCTGCAGCCTGCTAGTGTTCTCCTAGTAGAGTAAGGCTAGCTGCAGCCTGCTAGTGTTCTCCTAGTAGAGTAAGGCTAGCTGTAGCCTGCTAGTGTTCTCCTAGTAGAGTAGTGCTAGCTGCAGCCTGCTAGTGTTCTCCTAGTAG
This sequence comes from Cladorhizidae sp. MBARI D1340-BT2, assembly GCA_028752905.1. Lineage (NCBI taxonomy): Eukaryota > Metazoa > Porifera > Demospongiae > Poecilosclerida > Cladorhizidae > Cladorhizidae sp. MBARI D1340-BT2. Next base: position 12,940,731 of record JAQNBH010000007.1, on the reverse strand, counting down.
AGTAAGGCTAGCTGCAGCCTGCTAGTGTTCTCCTAGTAGAGTAGTGCTAGCTGCAGCCTGCTAGTGTTCTCCTAGTAGAGTAGTGCTAGCTGCAGCCTGCTAGTGTTCTCCTAGTACAGTAGTGCTAGCTGCAGCCTGCTAGTGTTCTCCTAGTAGAGTAGTGCTAGCTGCAGCCTGCTAGTGTTCTCCTAGTAGAGTAAGGCTAGCTGCAGCCTGCTAGTGTTCTCCTAGTAGAGTAGGGCTAGCTGCAGCCTGCTAGTGTTCTCCTAGTAGAGTAGTGCTAGCTGCAGTCTGTTAGTGTGTTCCTACATAGTAGAGTAGAGGGCTACAGCTGCAGCTCTGCTAGCAAACATTTCACCATGAAGCAACTCACAGTATCGGGTGCCATATGCATTTTCATAACACATTTAGCTCGCAAGAATACAATGTTTAAAGATAATACTCCCTAGGGTCAGCAGATATATCCTCACAAGCTAGTTTATATGAAGATGTCTGGACAAGGAACCAATCTTTGCAACATTACCAAAGAGAGAAAGTAATAAAGTAAATATACATACATCATGTACGTACAGACTTCTCTGATGTGCATAAGCATAACCACACTGATGTAGTCAATAAGTGAGAGGGAAGGACCATCGGCAAACACAGCGTCCCAGATCTCCAGCACGCTAGGTAGAGGAAACTCACGGCCAAACAGCAGACGAATCCAACGTCTGAAAACCAATGAAGGGCAATGGTCACATAGCAAATGGTTTGTTAGCCACAGTGTGATGCTGAGGAGGTTGCGTGCACTATCCTTAACTTTGTGAGTGTAGAAATGGTCCAGCAAGTTTCCCCATAGAAACCAACTTCAACTTACCTCAACCCAGTGTGATGTTGGTCCAGTGTGTGTCTATTGTCAACCTACTTCAACCTGCCTCAACCCAGTGTGGTGTTGGTCCAGTGTGTGTCCCCATAGAGCTATTGTCAACCTACTTCAACCTGCCTCAACCCAGTGTGCTGTTAGTCCAGTGTGTGTCCCCATAGAGCTATTGCCAACCCACTTCAACCTGCCTCAACCCAGTGTGGTGTTGGTCCAGTGTGTGTCCCCATAGAGCTATTTCCAACCCACTTCAACCTGCTCAACCCAGTATGGTGTTGGTCCAGTGTGTGCCCCCATAGAGCTATTTCCAACCCACTTCAACCTGCCTCAACCCAGTGTGATGTTAGTCCAGTGTGTGTCCCCATAGAGCTATTGTCAACCCACTTCAACCTGCTCAACCCAGTGTGGTGTTGGTCCAGTGTGCGTCCCCATAGAGCTATTGTCAACCCACTTCAACCTGCTCAGCCCAGTGTGGTGTTGGTCCAGTGTGCGTCCCCATAGAGCTATTGTCAACCCTGCCTCAACCCAGTGTGGTGTTGGTCCAGTGTGTGCTGAAACCTCCTCAGCAATGTCACATTCATGCACGCACATGCCGTAGGTCTGTGCAGGTATGGAAAGATCCATTACACGAGTGTAGAGAAGCTCATCTGCTCTCTTCAGAAGAACATGATGAATCTTATCTAATTTACGTCCAATGGCCGAACTCTGGAAACAAAAGCAACATTGCACTGATCATAAAAGTAAAGAAAATTGCATTACTGATGCGAGTACAGTGTACATGCAGAATGCAGAAGCACATTTAATTACGAAAAACAGATCAAAGACGCCTCAACTATTCTAAAAAGCATCTAATTATATACTAGTGTGTACAGTCTCCTCCTACAATTTCCCATGCTTATCGCCACTCTCTCTCGACTCTCTCTCTCACCAACCCTCTCCCACTTACCCCTTCCACTCCCTCTCCTTCCTCACCTTGTCCCCTCCAATCTCTGCCACCTCTACTATTCCCCACTCAACCGTCTCCTTCCTCTTACATGCATACATGCATGTACATAATATGTACATGCTCAAAACTACCGCAAGATAAACTTGCTCCTGAGTACACTTGGATTGCCACCATTCATTACACTCTCCAAGCCTTCCTCTCCTAGTCTTAGAAGCGGTCCTAGCCCTATATGATGTCTACTTGGACTGCTACATGTATGTACATATATATTATACACATATATATATTATATACATATATATACATACATATATTATATACATATATATTATATACATACATATATTATATACATATATATTATATACATATATTATATACATATATATTATATACATATATATTATATACATATAGTATATACATATATATACATTTATACTACATCACGTCATCTGTGGTTGGTTAATAACTGTAGGTTACATAGGCGCGTAACCTACACTTTTAACCGGATGTAGTTTAGCGCATGCGCAATGTAGTATAAGTAAGATAGCCTATACTCCACTCGCGGGTTATGCGCCAGTGTAACCAACTCGTTTGCGCTTTAGCTATTAATGTTCACTGTTCATGAAGCTTTAATGTCATGATAATATTCACTTGATATAATTTATATAGATGTTCTGTGCTGCAGTGTAACCTACTCGTTTGCGCGTAACACTGCAAAATATCTGGGCTCATAAATCCCTGAAGTTGAAGGGGTTTTTGATTATCAGTTGAAGGAAGTTGTTCCAACTCGGCTGCGTGTTTATCTAGCAGTACTTTGTCAATAGCTGGGGCACCTTGAGTAAAAAATTCTTCCATTTCTAGTTGCTATGTAGTTTAGCGCATGTGCAATGTAGTATAAGTAAGATAGCCTATACAAAAGAGTCGGTTATGCGCCAGTGTAACCTACTCGTTTGCTGTTACATTCCTCGGCTTCGCCTCGGGGTAACCGCAAATTCGGAGGTTACATAGGCGCATAACCGACTCTTTTGTATAGGCTATCCTATACATATTATATACACATACATATAATACACATGCATATATATGTACATGTATGGCTAGTCAGTATCTTCAAATTTGTGTAGTTGTCCAAGTGATCTCAGAGATATATTTTCTAGCTTATCAATTTGTGCAATGAAACAGCACAAAAATTGTGTACAAAAATAATCGCTCTAAGACATTTTTGACCAGATTAACATTCTACAGTGAGGTCTGCTTGCGGGATCGGAGGGAGGGGGGAGGGGGCATAATCCCCATGAGAGTTGAAGTCCTCTGAGGTGCATTGTAACACAGCCTGGGAGAAGTTGAATAGTTCCAGAGCAAAGAATACAAGCAGGAAACTGAAAGGACAAGATGATGTTCAACTACCAGAAAGAGGACTTCCATGGAATCTATGGAGCCTCCTCTAGATACATACATACTCCACTGTACCTACATGTATTGCTGAAGCGGCAGTTCAGATCACGAGTGAATATTGCAAGACCTACACATTTCTCACCTCTTCTCACCTCAACAGCAACTATGGATTGAAAGAAAGTTCTTGCACTATTTATGAATCTACGCGTGTGTTGATTATAATTCTCCTTGGCTCATCGCTAACCGTGCAAAAGCTATGCCTCGCACAGACAGGCTGTCTTGGTTGTAGACTTGGCATTCTAAATTTTAAAAAGTGCAACGCCTTATTAAGTGAGTGGGAGAAAATGTTTCAAGGGTGGGTGAAGGATCTCGCTAACCCCTTAATCAAACCCTGATGAGTTCTCCCTGGGTAGTTCATGGCAGCAATGGACCACCTTTCTCCTCCTCTAACACCATCTCTTCAGATTCCCACCACACACACACACACACACCCCACCCTCTCTCACAGACCACAAATATACTCACACCATGCACAGCTTACCCCTGAGAACTCCTTCTCCTCAAAAGGCTTGTGTGTCCGTGGGTCGTGCTGCATCTTGCGTGCGCTGTTGGTGCTGGACTGTGTGCGGAAGTAGTCTGCCTCTAGCGCACAACCCATGTACCATTGCTGCATGTTCTCCATCAACTCCCAGAAGATTGTGCTGTGAAACAGATGCATGTAAGTGGCAGGAGGAACGATGAAGATGTTGAGCCTGTCATGACAAATTTGGTCCCCACATATTTGGTTCCCCCTGGAACTTTTTCTTTAAAAAATATGTTCCCCTTGGAACTTTTTACTTGAAAAAAAAGTTCCCTCTTGAAAAATAAAGGGCTAGGGCTAGGGCTAGGGTTGGAACAAAACTTTCAATAAAAGTTGTTCCGGGGGGGGGACAACTTTTGGGGGGGAACAACTTTTGGGGGGGAACAAATTAAAAGTTACAAGCCCATCAAACAGATGGCAATATTGTGTTGTATTAAGTGCCCAGTACATGTAGTTTACAGTACATGCATCTACATGTGGCAGAGCTAAACAGGAACACACACTAATACATTCACATAATGCCATATTAATGTATTATATGCATCACATGTGGCAGAGCTAAACAGGAACACACACTAATACATACACATGCACATAATGCCATATTAATGTATTATATGCATCTACATGTGGCAGAGCTAAACAGGAACACACACTAATACATACACATGCACATAATGCCATATTAATGTATTATATGCATCTACATGTGGCAGAGCTAAACAGGAACACACACTAATACATACACATGCACATAATGCCATATTAATGTATTATATGCATCTACATGTGGCAGAGCTAAACAGGAACACACACTAATACATACACATGCACATAATGCCATATTAATGTATTATATGCATCACATGTGGCAGAGCTAAACAGGAACACACACTAATACACACACATGCACATAATGCCATATTAATGTATTATATGCATCACATGTGGCAGAGCTAAACAGGAACACACACTAATACATACACATGCACATAATGCCATATTAATGTATTATATGCATCACATGTGGCAGAGCTAAACAGGAACACACACTAATACACACACGTGCACATAATGCCATATTAATGTATTATATGCATCACATGTGGCAGAGCTAAACAGGAACACACACTAATACATACACATGCACATAATGCCATATTAATGTATTATATGCATCTACATGTGGCAGAGCTAAACAGGAACACACACTAATACATACACATGCACATAATGCCTTATTAATGTATTATATGCATCACATGTGGCAGAGCTAAACAGGAACACACACTAATACATACACATGCACATAATGCCATATTAATGTATTATATGCAACATGTGGCAGAGCTAAACAGGAACACACACTAATACATACACATGCACATAATGCCATATTAATGTATTATATGCATCACATGTGGCAGAGCTAAACAGGAACACACACTAATACATACACATGCACATAATGCCATATTAATGTATTATATGCATCTACATGTGGCAGAGCTAAACAGGAACACACACTGTACATACACATGCACATAATGCCATATTAATTTATTATATGCATCACATGTGGCAGAGCTAAACAGGAACACACACTAATACATACACATGCACATAATGCCATATTAATGTATTATATGCAACATGTGGCAGAGCTAAACAGGAACACACACTAATACATACACATGCACATAATGCCATATTAATGTATTATATGCATCACATGTGGCAGAGCTAAACAGGAACACACACTAATACACACACATGCACATAATGCCATATTAATGTATTATATGCATCTACATGTGGCAGAGCTAAACAGGAACACACACTAATACATACACATGCACATAATGCCATATTAATGTATTATATGCATCACATGTGGCAGAGCTAAACAGGAACACACACTAATACATACACATGCACATAATGCCATAGTAATGTATTATATGCAACATGTGGCAGAGCTAAACAGGAACACACACTAATACATACACATGCACATAATGCCATATTAATGTATTATATGCATCACATGTGGCAGAGCTAAACAGGAACACACACTATACATACACATGCACATAATGCCATATTAATGTATTATATGCATCTACATGTGGCAGAGCTAAACAGGAACACACACTAATACATACACATGCACATAATGCCATATTAATGTATTATATGCATCTACATGTGTCAGCTAAACAGGAACACACACTAATACATACACATGCACATAATGCCATATTAATGTATTATATGCATCAACATGTGGCAGAGCTAAACAGGAACACACACTGTACATACACATGCACATAATGCCATATTAATGTATTATATGCATCACATGTGGCAGAGCTAAACAGGAACACACACTAATACATACACATGCACATAATGCCATATTAATGTATTATATGCATCACATGTGGCAGAGCTAAACAGGAACACACACTAATACATACACATGCACATAATGCCATATTAATGTATTATATGCATCACATGTGTCAGCTAAACAGGAACACACACTAATACATACACATGCACATAATGCCATATTTATTAATGTATTAAGTTCCAAGTAGTCACAATATTATGTTATATTAATGTATTATATTAGCACATAAGTATTCTGACTTACTATGCATCATGTTCTAAGTAGTCCATCACAATACATATAATTATTAATGTATTATATTAGCACACAAGCATTCTGACTTACTATGTGTCATGTTCTAAGTAGTCCATCACAACACATATAATTATTAATGTATTATATTAGCACACAAGCATTCTGACTTACTATGCGTCATGTTCTAAGTAGTCTGCGTCCATCACAATTTGCACTTCAGGCCTGCAAGGTGTCGTCAGATGAGAACATGTCATGCGATGACAACTTCCCTGCAACCACCTCTTCCCCATACACTAATGAGCTATACATGTAGTTCAAAGGTCAGAGTAGGCACGATCAGTGTGAGAGCTTGGTCCTCTTAGAGAATACGACAATTGACCCGACCTTTTTCAATTCTCCTTTTTTGGTTTTCCCAGCTCTTACATTACTAAAGAAATCGGGGGTAAACCCCTCTAATGATGAGCATATTACAACTCATATGCCTTATGGAGAATGTCCCTGCCTCACCTTATGGAGAACATCCCTGCCTCACAATAATCATCTCACATTATGTATCACCTATGTATATGCCATCCATTCACTAAAAGCCCTCCGGAAGAGCTGGAAGGGCCCAACACTGCGCTAGAGGCAGAGTTGCTTCAGCATTCACAGAAGCCGATCAGCAGCAGTCTGGGAGAGAGTGGCACTGATGGAGGAGAGCTGACTGGCTCCCAAAATGGAGGAGACGTTGAACAGAACGAAGTGAGTGGCCAGGAAGCTGTGGCCAGGCCAATGACAATGGTATCTATACTAATACTCCTCTCGTCCCTGTCTGTTAGTCTGCCAGGCCAATGACAATGGCATCTATACTAATACTCCACTCGTCCCTGTCTGTTAGTCTGCCAGGTCAATGACAATGGCATCTATACTAATACTCCTCTCAGCCTTGTATGTTAGTCTGCCAGGCCAATGACAATGGCATCCATACTAATACTCCTCTCATCCCTGTCTGTTAGTCTGCCAGGTCAATGACAATGGCATCTATACTAATACTCCTCTCGTCCCTGTCTGTTAGTCTGCCAGGCCAATGGCAATGGCATCTATACTAATACTCCTCTCAGCCATGTATGTTAGTCTGCCAGGCCAATGACAATGGCATCTATACTAATACTCCTCTCGTCCCTGTCTGTTAGTCCGCCAGGCCAATGACAATGGCATCCATACTAATACTCCTCTCGTCCCTGTCTGTTAGTCTGCCAGGCCAATGACAATGGCATCTATACTAATACTCCTCTCGTCCCTGTCTGTTAGTCTGCCAGGCCAATGGCAATGGCATCTATACTAATACTCCTCTCGTCCCTGTCTGTTAGTCTGCCAGGCCAATGACAATGGCATCTATACTAATACTCCTCTTGTTCCTGTCTGTTAGTCTGCCAGGCCAATGACAATGACATCTATACTAATACTCCTCTCAGCCTTGTATGTTAGTCTGCCAGGCTAATGACAATGGCATCTATACTAATACTCCTCTCGTCCCTGTCTGTTAGTCTGCCAGGCCAATGACAATGGCATCTATACTAATACTCCTCTCAGCCATGTCTGTCAGTCTGCCAGGCCAATGGCAATGGCATCTATACTAATACTCCTCTCGTCCCTGTCTGTTAGTCTGCCAGGCCAATGACAATGGCATCTATACTAATACTCCTCTCATCCATGTCTGTTAGTCTGCCAGGCCAATGACAATGGCATCTATACTAATACTCCTCTCAGCACTGTCTGTTAGTCTGCCAGGCTAATGACAATGGCATCTATACTAATACTCCTCTCGTCCCTGTCTGTTAGTCTACCAGGCCAATGACAATGGCATCTATACTAATACTCCTCTCGTCCCTGTCTGTTAGTCTGCCAGGCCAATGACAATGGCATCTATACTAATACTCCTCTCATCCCTGTCTGTTAGTCTGCCAGGCCAATGACAATGGCATCTATACTAATACTCCTCTCATCCCTGTCTGTTAGTCTGCCAGGCCAATGACAATGGCATCTATACTAATACTCCTCTCAGCCCTGTATGTTAGTCTGCCAGGCCAATGGCAATGGCATCTATACTAATACTCCTCTTGTTCCTGTCTGTTAGTCTACCAGGCCAATGACAATGGCATCTATACTAATACTCCTCTTGTTCCTGTCTGTTAGTCTACCAGGCCAATGACAATGGCATCTATACTAATACTCCTCTCAGCCATGTCTGTTAGTCTGCCAGGCCAATGACAATGGCATCCATACTAATACTCCTCTCGTCCATGTCTGTTAGTCTGCCAGGCCAATGACAATGGCATCTATACTAATACTCCTCTCGTCCCTGTCTGTTAGTCTGCCAGGCCAATGACAATGGCATCTATACTAATACTCCTCTCGTTCCTGTCTGTTAGTCTGCCATGCCAATGACAATGGCATCTATACTAATACTCCTCTCATCCCTGTCTGTTAGTCTGCCAGGCCAATGACAATGGCATCTATACTAATACTCCTCTCAGCCCTGTATGTTAGTCTGCCTGTCTGTGTGCGCTTTTGTCCACAATAGGCACTAACATGAGGACCCAGGGAAAGTGCAACCAGGGGGGGGGAGGAATAGGGTAACTTAACCAGGGGGGAGGAATAGAGGTAACTTAACCAGGGGGGAGGAATAGGGTAACTTAACCAGGGGGGAGGAATAGGGTAACTTAACCAGGGGGGAGGAATAGGATAACTTAATCAGGGGGGGAGGAATAGTGTAACTTAACCAGGGGGGAGGAATAGTGGTAACTTAACCAGGGGGGAGGAATAGGGTAACTTAACCAGGGGGGAGGAATAGTGGTAACTTAACCAGGGGGGAGGAATAGGGTAACTTAACCAGGGGGGAGGAATAGGGTAACTTAACCAGGGGGGAGGAATAGTGGTAACTTAAGGGGGGGAGTAGACCATTTTGTGGGTTTAAAAAAAAACGTGTCATAACTATTGAATGCTTAATCCATTTCCAAAGATTATGGTCTCAAAATGTAGCTCATTCTAGGTGCTTTCCAATGACATTAGAATAATGGTGTTGCAATAAACTAGGACTGAAACATGGGGGAAACCACAAAGGTCCTTTAAAATGTTTAGATGCGCTCCTGTACCCGAACCACAGGTCTTCAACACTTGCTATTTATGGTGATATTAGAGTGATCACAGATACGTCTTTTGAATTGATAGTTTTTTTAGTTTTTTTTTATTCACCCCAACATCCCCAATTTCATTTTTATGCTGTCAGACTGACATATCTCACCAGAAAATGACTGGATTGGTTATGAGTCAATTGAAAAGAAGGAGTAATGCAAGAGCTTTCACAATATATAAAAATTATTTACTACAGACAAAAATTGAATGAGTTACACGGTATCATGTGATGTCACTACATGAAATTACATTTCATAATAAATCAGTTTGAAAAGTGCATGATAGCTTTAGAATCGCACTAGATCACACAGAGGTTCGATCAAAGTTGGGAACTGAGAAAGAACGTGGCATGCGCAGGAGCAGATGTTTGTACCCCACTTTGCGCAGATAGCGCGGAAATGACTGAGCGATATTTTAGCCACGTTTCAAGTCTTGGCCATGAACGCTTATTATATTATGAACAATCCAACTTACTGCTTTATTCAGGCTTCTTCTTGTTCATCGCGCAGAGTTGTGCAATGAAATGGGAGGATAAAAAGTATCATAACTCAAGAATGGTTGACAATAAATTGTTGAAACTTGAAATGCAGCTAATTTAATAGTGAAGGTATAGAATGATGGAAGGGAGAAAAAAGAAGGAAAAAACCCCACAAAATGGTCTACTCCCCCCTTAACCAGGGGGGAGGAATAGGGTAACTTAACCAGGGGGGAGGAATAGGGTAACTTAACCAGGGGGGAGGAATAGGGTAACTTAACCAGGGGGTAGGAATAGTGGTAACTTAACCAGGGGTGGTGGAATAGGGTAACTTAACCAGGGGGGAGGAATAGTGGTAACTTAACCAGGGGGGGGAATAGGGTAACTTAACCAGGGGGGAGGAATAGGGTAACTTAACCAGGGGGGAGGAATAGGGTAACTTAACCAGGGGGGAGGAATAGGGTAACTTAACCAGGGGGGAGGAATAGGGTAACTTAACCAGGGGGGAGGAATAGTGGTAACTTAACCAGGGGGGAGGAATAGTGGTAACTTAACCAGGGGGGAGGAATAGGGTAACTTAGGGGGGGGGGAATAGGATAACTTAACCAGGGGGGAGGAATAGGGTAACTTAACCAGGGGGGAGGAATAGTGGTAACTTAACCAGGGGGGAGGAATAGGGTAACTTAACCATGGGGGAGGAATAGGGTAACTTAACCAGGGGGAAGGAATAGGGTAACTTAACCAGGGGGCAGGAATAGGGTAACTTAACCAGGGGGTAGGAATAGTGGTAACTTAACCAGGGGGGGAGGAATAGGGTAACTTAACCAGGGGGGAGGAATAGTGGTAACTTAACCAGGGGGGAGGAATAGGGTAACTTAACCAGGGGGGAGGAATAGGGTAACTTAACCAGGGGGGAGGAATAGTGGTAACTTAACCAGGGGGGAGGAATAGTGGTAACTTAACCAGGGGGGAGGAATAGTGGTAACTTAACCAGGGGGGAGGAATAGGGTAACTTAACCAGGGGGGAGGAATAGGGTAACTTAACCAGGGGGGTGGAATAGTGGTAACTTAACCAGGGGGTAGAAATAGTGGTAACTTAACCAGGGGGGAGGAATAGGGTAACTTAACCAGGGGGGAGGAATAGTGGTAACTTAACCAGGGGGGAGGAATAGTGGTAACTTAACCAGGGGGGAGGAATAGGGTAACTTAACCAGGGGGGGGGGGGGGGGGGGAATAGGGTAACTGAATAGGGTAACTTAACCAGGGGGGAGGAATAGGGTAACTTAACCAGGGGGGGAGGAGTAGGGTAACTTAACCAGGGGGGAGGAATAGGGTAACTTAACCAGGGGGGAGGAATAGGGTAACTTAACCAGGGGGTAGGAATAGTGGTAACTTAACCAGGGGGGAGGAATAGTGGTAACTTAACCAGGGGGGAGGAATAGGGTAACTTAACCAGGGGGGAGGAATAGTGTAACTTAACCAGGGGGGGGGGGGGGGATAGGGTAACTTAACCAGGGGGGAGGAATAGGGTAACTTAACCAGGGGGGAGGAATAGTGGTAACTTAACCAGGGGGGAGGAATAGTGGTAACTTAACCAGGGGGGAGGAATAGTGGTAACTTAACCAGGGGGGAGGAATAGGGTAACTTAACCAGGGGGGAGGAATAGGGTAACTTAACCAGGGGGGAGGAATAGGGTAACTTAACCAGGGGGGTAGGAATAGGGTAACTTAACCGGGGGGGGGGGGGGGGGGGGGGGAATAGGGTAACTTAACCAGGGAAAGAGCATGGTCAGGGTCCATGGGTAACTGGTTGTGCCATGCCCCCAAAGCTTTAAAACAGCCATAACAGCAAACCAGGGCAGATGAATACAGACAGGGCTGGCCCTGCAATATTGCTCTTGGCCCCTTTCTGCCTGTCTGTGTTTCCTGGTCCTCCATGGGCGCTCACCACGCACATATAAGCCCACTGCAGACACTAGCCAAAGGGCTGCTGTTTGGCTCATCTTATAACATAACCCTAGCATAATGAACGAATACTGCGTCTTGCACATGCAATGGCCCAGCAAACAAACAAACAAAAACTATGCTCAGCAATCAGGAAATGCCTTCATGCAGTAATTGCCCCTTGGATGGCACACACAGCCACATGGAACTGAAATGAATATGATACTTCTCCTCCGTTCAATAAAATAAGGCATTGGTTCATTAGGTAAGGTGTGATCACTTACGCAAGGCTGGAGTCGTCGGGTTCCCTCTCTTCTGCATGGAGTATGAAGAGGATGGGGGCAAGGATCTCGTGCATGCCTTGACGGTAGCCCAACTCTGGGTTCTCCTTGCAATAGACGAAGAGTAGATCCAGCATGGTCTCTCTAACAAAACATAAGAACTTTAACTCTCTGGTGGTCCGGGCTAGTCTTATCATGTGTGTGTGTGTGTGTGTGTGTGTGTGTGGTGTGTGTGTATGTGTGTGTGTGGTGTGTGTGTGTGTGGTGTGTGTGTGTGTGGTGTGTGTGGTGCACGTGCATGTGTGAGTGCATATGCATGGTGAGTGTACTTGTATGAATGTGTGTGAGGGTGTGTGTGTGTGGTGCGTGTGTGTGTGGTTCGTGTGTGTGTGTGGTGCATGTGTGTGTATGTTTGTGTGAGTGTGGTGCATGTGTGTGTGCATGTGTGTGTGCATGTGTGTGTGTGTATGTACTATAATATGCACGGTGAGTGTACTTGTATGAATGTGTGTGAGGGTGTGTGTGTATGTGTGTGTGTGTGGGTGAAAATGAGTGTGTGTGTGTTTGTATACAGTGTAAGTGCTGGTGTATGTGTGCTTGTGTGTGAGTGAGTGCGTGTTTGCATTTGTGTATGTCCTGTGTATGTGTGTGTATGTGTGTATGTTAGTGTGTGTGTACATGTGTGTGTGTGTAACTGCTACTAATTATTTGTGGTCAACATATTTAAGGGGGTAGTTCACCCAAACTGGGTAAAAAACGTCTGTTGACTTTGACTGCCCATAACTTTTTTTAATAATTGGTTTGTGTAGATAATGTTATTCTCAAATTGTTGCTTGTTCTATGTGCTTTCCAATGTGCTTTCCAATGATATATAAAATATCTCTAGAGGCAAAAATACAATTTTAGCGCGTAATCAAATACGGCACGTTGCCATTCAACAACCAATTTAGTTATTGCAATGAAAAACCACCCATATCACAGCTGTTAGCTTTGACAAGCCACAAACCAATTTACAGCTTTTGATTTTTAAAAATGAGTAGTGGGGGTCTGCCAAGAGAAGGAGGGTCCCTGTTTCTGAAGATGCATGCATTTCTGCATGCATCTTCTGACAAAACATGCCTCTAGAGATATTTTATATATCATTGGAAAGCACATAGAACAAGCAACAATTTGAGAATAACATTATCTACACAAACCAATTATTTTAAAAAGTTATGGGCAGTCAAAGTCAACAGACGTTTTTTACCCAGTTTGGGTGAACTACCCCCCTGCACCTACATATGTATGTATTGCACCTACAAGACATCAAAGCTAGCAGCCAGAATCAACAACAACATTGCACATCAGATTCACACCAACGTCCCTAGCAACCACAGGCCATGGGATATAGCACTGTTGTTTGCAAACATCAAATTTCATTCAACATCGACATCCTAACTTTAGTTGTCTTTTGCTTTTACTATACGCTGGATCTCCATCTCCATTCAATCACACCTTGCTGTTGTTGTTGTTGTTGTTGTTCTTAGACACTGTCCAAACATGGCAGCTTGTAGCTCACAGTACTTGACAAAATACTGGAATATGTCTGCATATATATATACTAGCCTACCAATAAGACATCTTGTCTAATTGGTCCCCACAGTCGAGTTTTTGTGTCTATGCAACAATGCATGTCTCTATCATATTGTTTATAGGTAATGTGTCCACAGAACAGAGCTCTGTGCCACACTGCAGATGTCTCTATCATATTGTTTATAGGTAATGTGTCCACAGAACAGAGCTCTGTGCCGCACTGCAGATGTCTCTATCATATTGTTTATAGGTAATGTGTCCACAGAACAGAGCTCTGTGCCACACTGCAGATGTCTCTATCATATTGTTTATAGGTAATGTGTCCACAGAACAGAGCTCTGTGCCACACTGCAGATGTCTCTATCATATTGTTTATAGGTAATGTGTCCACAGAACAGAGCTCTGTGCCACAATGGAGATGTCTCTATCATATTGTTTATAGGTAATGTGTCCACAGAACAGAGCTCTGGGCCACACTGCAGGTAAGTATCCGACCCTTGCACTCTAGGGCGACTTTCAGGCCAGCGACAGGAAGCTCCACCCCTAAGGTAGTTGTAGATCTGTTTTAGTGACCGTATAAGTCAATGGTCAGTGAAGTGGTTCTCACAAACTTGTCAATGGTCAGTGAAGTGGTTCTCACAAACTTTTCAATGGTCAGTGAAGTGGTTCACTCAAACTGTCAATGGTCAGTGAAGTGGTTCACTCAAACTCGGCAATGGTCAGTGAAGTGGTTCTCACAAACTTGTCAATGGTCAGTGAAGTGGTTCTCACAAACTTTTCAATGGTCAGTGAAGTGGTTCACTCAAACTGTCAATGGTCAGTGAAGTGGTTCACTCAAACTCGGCAATGGTCAGTGAAGTGGTTCTCACAAACTTGTCAATGGTCAGTGAAGTGGTTCTCACAAACTTGTCAATGGTCAGTGAAGTGGTTCTCAGGCATGTATGTGGTCTACAAACTTGGTAGGTAAATATTCTACCATATGAAAGTTGAGAGTTCAAAGTTCAAATGGATTATTTCACATGACTAGACCACTTTGTGCTAAAGAGGTGTGATGCTTGGGAGGGGGGAGAGGTGTGATGGTTGGGAGGGGGGAAGAGGTGGGGGGAGGGGGGAAGAGGTGTGATGGTTGGGAGGGGGGAAGAGGTGGGGGGAGGAGAGAGAAACAGGAGGAGTGTTGAGTGTGAGGGAAGAGGGTCACACCAGTAGTCACCCACAGAGCGAGACTCACTGAACTAACAGCATCATAGAACACAAGCACCTTAGCACACATGAATCCCCAGAATCCAAGAGCCTTAATAAGTTCTAGGGCTCTTGTCTTAATAAGTTGTAGGGTTCTGGTCTTAATAAGTTCTAGGGTTCTGGGCTTAATACTGTAAGTTCTAGGGTTTTGGGAGGGTCCTGTGGTTATTCTGTTATGGGTTATGCAGTTAGAGGATTCTGGGTTTTAAGATTGTAGGTATAGTGTTCTATGGTTCAGTGATTATTAAGCCCAAACCCTAGAACTTATTAAGCCAAGAACTCTGGAACTTACAAGAACCCTAGTACTTATTAAGCCCAGAACCCTAGAACTTATTAAGACCAGAACCCTAGAACTTATTAAGACCAGAACCCTAGAACTTATTAAGACCAGAACCCTAGAACTTATTAAGACCAGAACCCTAGAACTTATTAAGACCAGAACCCTAGAACTTATTAAGACCAGAACCCTAGAACTTATTAAGACCAGAACCCTAGAACTTATTAAGACCAGAACCCTAGAACTTATTAAGACCAGAACCCTAGAACTTATTAAGACCAGAACCCTAGAACTTATTAAGACCAGAACCCTAGAACTTATTAAGACCAGAACCCTAGAACTTATTAAGACCAGAACCCTAGAACTTATTAAGACAAGAACCCTAGAACTGCAGAAACACTATTAATCCACTCACTGAAGCATGCAACACATGTTGCTCTAGGTTTTGTTGATCGAAAAAATATGTGCATGATCATTAATTTTATTTACAAGCCAAGTGTAATAGCTCATTCCATCTCTATCTATCAGCCTAATTTCAAGTGTGCCACTATCCATATATACCCAAGGTAAATAAATCTTGAAACACAGACTGTTCATAGTTTTGACGAGACTAGGCAACTAGGTCTAGAAAAAGTCATTTTTCTAGTGAAGGACAGTACTCTTGACTCTCCTGTAGAAAGGAGGAGGGTTGAGGCATCCATGCTTACCCGGGAGAGCCTTCCTGCAAGCATGGAGCCTTGGATAAGTTCTCAGGTTTGTGATTGTGATCTGGCTGTAGTAAATAGCCTGTTAGCTGCCCAAAGAGAGGCACCTTTTTTCCCAGGTAAAGTGCGGGTAATAGTCAACAGCTGGCTTCCCAGGTAGACGTACATTCTGGGATTAATGGATGACGGTGCTGGAGAACTAGCCTCTCTTTTGCCACCTCACTCTCCATCTCCTCCCACAACGCAGTCATAACAAACAGTGTTATAATACTCACATGTGTGGCACATGATAAGGCCTTGTTCTGTTGTAGAAGGACAGAATGCATGTATGCACAAATTCTAGAACATAACTAGCAGTGTTGTGTTGGGGACCTGCAAAAACCTGCTCTGTGGATCAAACACTAGAGTAGTGATATGCTTGTTATAGTGGACCCAGTAATATGCTTGTTATAGTGGACCCAGTAATATGCTTGTTATAGTGGACCCAGTAATATGCTTGTTATAGTGGACCCAGTAATATGCTTGGCTATAGTGGACCCAGTAATATGCTTGTTATAGTGGACCCAGTAATATGCTTGTTATAGTGGACCCAGTAATATGCTTGTTATAGTGGACCCAGTAATATGCTTGGCTATAGTGGACCCAGTAATATGCTTGTTATAGTGGACCCAGTAATATGCTTGTTATAGTGGACCCAGACCCAGTAATATGCTTGTTATAGTGGACCCAGTAATATGCTTGTTATAGTGGACCCAGTAATATGCTTGTTATAGTGGACCCAGTAATATGCTTGTTATAGTGGACCCAGTAATATGCTTGTTATAGTGGACCCAGTAATATGCTTGTTAGAGTGGACCCAGTAATATGCTTGGCTATAGTGGACCCAGTAATATGCTTGTTATAGTGGACCCAGTAATATGCTTGTTATAGTGGACCCAGTAATATGCTTGTTATAGTGGACCCAGTAATATGCTTGTTATAGTGGACCCAGTAATATGCTTGTTAGAGTGGACCCAGTAATATGCTTGGCTATAGTGGACCCAGTAATATGCTTGGCTATAGTGGACCCAGTAATATGCTTGTTATAGTGGACCCAGTAATATGCTTGTTGTAGTGGACCCAGTAATATGCTTGTTATAGTGGACCCAGTAATATGCTTGTTGTAGTGGACCCAGTAATATGCATGCTATAGTGGACCCAGTAATATGCTTGTTATAGTGGGCCCAGTAATATGCTTGTTATAGTGGACCCAGTAATATGCTTGTTATAGTGGACCCAGTAATATGCTTGCTATAGTGGACCCAGTAATAAGCTTGTTATAGTGGACCCAGTAATATGCTTGTTATAGTGGACCCAGTAATATGCTTGTTGTAGTGGACCCAGTAATATGCTTGCTGTAGTGGACCCAGTAATATGCTTGTTATAGTGGACCCAGTAATATGCTTGCTATAGTGGGCCCAGTAATATGCTTGTTATAGTAGACCCAGTAATATGCTTGCTATAGTGGACCCAGTAATATGCTTGCTATAGTGGGCCCAGTAATATGCTTGTTATAGTGGACCCAGTAATATGCTTGTTATAGTGGCCCAGTAATATGCTTGCTATAGTGGACCCAGTAATATGCTTGTTATAGTGGACCCAGTAATATGCTTGTTATAGTGGACCCAGTAATATGCTTGCTATAGTGGGCCCAGTAATATGCTTGTTAGAGTGGACCCAGTAATATGCTTGTTATAGTGGGCCCAGTAATATGCTTGTTATAGTGGACTCAGTAATAATTATGCTTGTTAGAGTGGACCCAGTAATATGCTTGTTATAGTGGACCCAGTAATATGTTGTTATAGTGGACCCAGTAATATGCTTGTTATAGTGGACCCAGTAATATGTTGTTATAGTGGACCCAGTAATATGCTTATAGTGGACCCAGTAATATGCTTGTTATAGTGGACCCAGTAATATGCTTGTTATAGTAGACCCAGTAATATGTTGTTATGGTGGACCCAGTAATATGCTTGTTATAGTGGACCCAGTAATATGCTTGTTGTAGTGGACCCAGTAATATGCTTGTTGTAGTGGACCCAGTAATATGCTTGCTATAGTAGACCCAGTAATATGCTTGTTATAGTGGACCCAGTAATATGCTTGCTATAGTGCACCCAGTAATATGCCTGCTATAGTGGACCCAGTAATATACTTGTTATAGTGGACCCAGTAATATGCTTGTTATAGTGGACCAGGTAATGTGCTTGTTATAGTGGACCCAGTAATATGCTTGTTATAGTGGACCCAGTAATATGCTTGTTATAGTGGACCCAGTAATAAGCTTGTTATAGTGGACCCAGTAATATGCTTGTTATAGTAGACCTAGTAATATGCTTGTTATAGTGGACCCAGTAATATGCTTGTTATAGTGGACCCAGTAATATGCTTGATATAGTGGACCCAGTAATATGCTTGATATAGTGGCCCCAGTAATATGCTTGTTATAGTGGACCCATAATATGCTTGTTATGGTGGACCCAGTAATATGCTTGTTATAGTGGACCCAGTAATATGCTTGTTATAGTGGACTCAGTAATATGCTTGTTATAGTGGACCCAGTAATATGCTTGTTATGGTGGACCCAGTAATATGCTTGTTATGGTGGACCCAGTAATATGCTTCTTATAGTGGACCCAGTAATATGCTTGTTATAGTGGACCCAGTAATATGCTTGTTATAGTGGACCCAGTAATATGCTTGTTATAGTGGACCCAGTAATATGCTTGCTATAGTGGACCCAGTAATATGCTTGTTATAGTGGACCCAGTAATATGCTTGCTATAGTGGACCCAGTAATATGCTTGCTATAGTGGACCCAGTAATATGCTTGTTATGGTGGACCCAGTAATATGCTTGTTATGGTGGACCCAGTAATATGCTTGTTATGGTGGACCCAGTAATATACTTGTTGTAGTGGACCGTGCTTGTTTTGTCTCCAATACCTATGTATGTTCTTATAGCCATATGTTTGTCTTCTATCAAACATTAATGGTTGCTAAATAAAATAAATTCTACATCAAATGCAAAATTAAAATAAAGATAATGATGTTCATATTTGTAGTCAGGGTGCGGTCGCAAAACCCGACCACAATGTTTATCAACAATAATGCTGACCCATAATAAGTGGATTTCTGACTTAATAGACTGAAGTGGTTCGATTTCATTATATATATATTTTTAAACTCTCGCAGGAATTGCGGACTTGCATTACTTTGTCGCGTACATACACCTACTTCCAGCATCCATAATTAGATGCCACGTGGGAAATAAATTCTTGAGCTCTGTACGTGCATTACGCCACGTACATGTATGTAGCACTGGAAAGCTCATGAAAAATTTGCTACGATCTGTCATAACTTTCATGTTCATGGAAGTTACAGTTCAGGGTTGAGGAATAATGGAGAGTGTGAGTGTGGGTGTCAGTGCTGAGCTTACCTGCGAGCTTGCTGATAGTTCTTCTCAGAACTCACTGCCAGGTGAGTGGGTAGTTACTGGTTTGTGTCAAGCAAGATGTTCATGGATAATTATTGAATGAGCCTAGTGCACTTCACGTGGTAGAGGTTAGAGGCGCTGGTTGAAGTGCAGAGGTGCTACACATGTGAGCCTAGCGTGCTTCACGTGGTAGAGGTTAGAGGCGCTGGTTGAAGTGCAGAGGTGCTACACATGTGAGCCTAGTGTGCTTCACATGGTAGAGGTTAGAGGTGCTGGTTGAAGTGCAGAGGTGCTACACACGTGAGCCTAGTGTGCTTCACATGGTAGAGGTTAGAGGTGCTGGTTGAAGTGGGAAGAAGCAGGATCTTATGAAAAGCAACGAGTTCTGAGAGGATCTAGCAGCTGGCTCAGGGAAGCTCAGCACTTATCACCACCCCCACTGTCTTCTGTTTGCACGAACACAAAAAATATATCGGATTGTAGCAAAATTAGTAGGATTTCCAGGCCTGTGCTGGTTCCACACATGCAGTGCACGTGTGATGCTCAGGGAGTCATTGAAGATCATGAATAACAATACATTTCCCTAAGGGCCACAGAATATGCATTACATGTATGTTGAGAAGGTTAACCTCAGAACCCTATTAATCCAGAACCCTATTTCCTCAGAGAACCCTATTAACTATTATTACCGCCCCCCCCCCCCCCCCCCCCCCCCCCCCCCCGGAGGATGATGCATAACTGTGTAAACAAAAGTAACACAAAAATCAAATTTGGGGGGATAATGCATTTTTGTGCCATCTACATCCATTTTGACCCACTTTGTGTTTGTGTAAATACATGTAGTACAAGTCTTGTGCAGGAGAGTAGTAATGTTGAACCAGCTACTGCTTAATTATGTGCAGGAGAGTAGTAATGTTGAACCAGCTACTGCTTAATTATGTGCAGGAGAGTAGTAATGTTGAACCAGCTACTGCTTAATTATGTGCAGGAGAGTAGTAATGTTGAACCAGCTACTGCTTAATTATGTGCAGGAGAGTAGTAATGTTGAACCAGCTACTGCATAATTATGTGCAGGAGAGTAGTAATGTTGAACCAGCTAATGCTTAATTATGTGCAGGAGAGTAGTAATGTTGAACCAGCTACTGCTTAATTATGTGCAGGAGAGTAGTAATGTTGAACCAGCTACTGCTTAATTATGTGCAGGAGAGTAGTAATGTTGAACCAGCTACTGCTTAATTATGTGCAGGAGAGTAGTAATGTTGAACCAGCTACTGCTTAATTATGTGCAGGAGAGTAGTAATGTTGAACCAGCTACTGCATAATTATGTGCAGGAGAGTAGTAATGTTGAACCAGCTACTGCTTAATTATGTGCAGGAGAGTAGTAATGTTGAACCAGCTACTGCTTAATTATGTGCAGGAGAGTAGTAATGTTGAACCAGCTACTGCTTAATTATGTGCAGGAGAGTAGGAATGTTGAACCAGCTACTGCTTAATTATGTGCAGGAGAGTAGGAATGTTGAACCAGCTACTGCTTAATTATGTGCAGGAGAGTAGTAATGTTGAACCAGCTACTGCTTAATTATGTGCAGGAGAGTAGTAATGTTGAACCAGCTACTGCTTAATTATGTGCAGGAGAGTAGTAATGTTGAACCAGCTACTGCTTAATTATGTGCAGGAGAGTAGTAATGTTGAACCAGCTACTGCTTAATTATGTGCAGGAGAGTAGTAATGTTGAACCAGCTACTGCTTAATTATGTGCAGGAGAGTAGGAATGTTGAACCAGCTACTGCTTAATTATGTGCAGGAGAGTAGGAATGTTGAACCAGCTACTGCTTAATTATGTGCAGGAGAGTAGTAATGTTGAACCAGCTACTGCTTAATTATGTGCAGGAGAGTAGTAATGTTGAACCAGCTACTGCTTAATTATGTGCAGGAGAGTAGTAATGTTGAACCAGCTACTGCTTAATTATGTGCAGGAGAGTAGTAATGTTGAACCAGCTACTGCTTAATTATGTGCAGGAGAGTAGTAATGTTGAACCAGCTACTGCTTAATTATGTGCAGGAGAGTAGTAATGTTGAACCAGCTACTGCTTAATTATGTGCAGGAGAGTAGTAATGTTGAACCAGCTACTGCTTAATTATGTGCAGGAGAGTAGGAATGTTGAACCAGCTACTGCTTAATTATGTGCAGGAGAGTAGTAATGTTGAACCAGCTACTGCTTAATCATGTGCAGGAGAGTAGTAATGTTGAACCAGCTACTGCTTAATTATGTGCAGGAGAGTAGTAATGTTGAACCAGCTACTGCTTAATTATGTGCAGGAGAGTAGTAATGTTGAACCAGCTACTGCTTAATTATGTGCAGGAGAGTAGTAATGTTGAACCAGCTACTGCTTAATTATGCGCAGGAGAGTAGTAATGTTGAACCAGCTACTGCTTAATTAATGAAGGCAAAGTATAATACAGATTTCTTACTGGTTGATCTTACTTTATATGGTAAAGGGTCATACTGTATAAATGTTTGCGGTCTATGATGGTAAACTTCCGTTTCTTTGATAAATTATATATATATTTTTGTAAAAGCATCTTGTCTTAGGCAAGCAGCATAACTCCAGGACTTACTGCAGCTTCACACATGCCTACATATGTATTCATATATACTGGAAGTCACTCAGCATAACTCCAGAATTAACCCTTTATTACTGAAGAAGCATGCCTATATATGTATTCATATATACAGTACCACCATGGACACACACATCACAGGTGCATACATGTAGTTATAAGCCTGAAGGTCTGGCTGTTACTATTGCCACCAGAGTCAGCTTCTAATGATCACTTCTTGGTAGCGAAGACGAGCAGCTTTTTGCACACTCAGCTCGGCTCAATATTGCACACACACACACACACAGAGGTGTTTATTGCATTGGCTACCTTTTACCAATTTCCCAGTGATTTACTGAAACTCAGTTACAGATCACTCGTTGCAATGCATGGAGTCTTCGGCAGTAAAATTAACGATGAAGCGACCTATTGTGCACACGTTACACGTTATGCACAGAAATAGATACCAGATCCTAACCTCATGAATTTTAGCATTTGGGAGGCATGCTGGAAATGTTTTTGTAGTCACTGTCTAGGATACTAAGAACAGGCCATAGGATACTGTTTAGGATACTAAGAACCTGCCAAAGTGAGTTATAGCTAAGATATAAACTTTGTTGCTGTTTTTCCTTGCCATCTTAAAATAGGGTCAAACCAATATATATATAGGGCCAATATATATATAGGGTCAATATATATAGGGCCAATATATATATAGGGTCAATATATATAGGGCCAATATATATATATAGGGTCAATATATATAGGGCCAATATATATATAGGGTCAATATATATAGGGCCAATATATATAGGGCCAATATATATAGGGTCAATATATATAGGGCCAATATATATAGAGTCAATATATATAGGGCCAATATATATGGGGTCAATATATATAGGGCCAATATATATAGGGCCAATATATATATAGGGTCAATATATATAGGGCCAATATATATATAGGGTCAATATATATAGGGCCAATATATATAGGGTCAATATATATAGGGCCAATATATATAGGGTTAATATATATAGGGTCTACTACCTCCCTCCTAATATATATACTGTAGGTTCTACTACCTCCCTCCCTAACACTCTGTGAACAGAGCTTGCCACGCACGAACTTATGACAGTCAGTCTGCAGACATATTCAACTATACTAACAGTGCACATATCTGGCTCACTGAATATAACCCTGCTTGAAGAAAGCCACGTCGGGGAAGGTCCGCACTACGTCTTGGTTGATCATCTGTCTCATCTCGTTGTCCTGGAAGAACTGGTGCCATGGACTCTGTACCCAACAATACACACAGAGAGAGAGGGCACAGAGGACAAGGGTTAATTAAAACCAGTGTTTCACACAAGGAGGTGAAGGGGGTCACTCTCACCCGGCAGAAGTGTCCTCCCCAAATACTTAATTGTATGATGGGAAAAGGTTCACATTGAAGTCACCTATGCCATGCTAGTTGGTGTGTAGTCCTACCTGTACTGCCATGCTAGTTGGTGTGTAGTCCTACCTGTACTGCCATGCTAGTTGGTGTGTAGTCCTACCTGTACTGCCATGCTAGTTGGTGTGTAGTCCTACCTGTACTGCCATGCTAGTTGGTGTGTAGTCCTACCTGTACTGCCATGCTAGTTGGTGTGTAGTCCTACCTGTACTGCCATGCTAGTTGGTGTGTAGTCCTGCCTGTACTGCCATGCTAGTTGGTGTGTAGTCCTGCCTGTACTGCCATGCTTGTTGGTGTGTAGTCCTGCCTGTACTGCCATGCTAGTTGGTGTGTAGTCCTGCCTGTACTGCCATGCTAGTTGGTGTGTAGTCCTACCTGTACAGCCATGCATGTTGGTGTGTAGTCCTACCTGTACTGCCATGCTAGTTGGTGTGTAGTCCTACCTGTACTGTCATGCTAGTTGGTGTGTAGTCCTACCTGTACTGCCATGCTAGTTGGTGTGTAGTCCTACCTGTACTGCCATGCTAGTTGGTGTGTAGTCCTACCTGTACTGCCATGCTAGTTGGTGTGTAGTCCTACCTACTATCCTGCTAGTAGTTGGTGTATTGTAGTCCACAGTGCCTGCACTGTCCTGCCAGTAGTTGGTGTATTGTAGTCCACAGTGCCTGCACTGTCATGCTAGCTGACTTTCAAGTAGTCAAAACAACTACCTCAGAGATTGTAAAAAGCAAAATAAAAATGCCCTGCATGAAACCATAAAAACATGCACATTACAACAACAAAAACGTTCTATTTAAAATTTTAAAAAATAGACAACTATATATGTTAGAAGGGAAATGATACTGTACCCACGTACATGTACATGTATGTAGCTGTAGAACACAACAAGTTCGATGATTTAAATCACACACACCAACCATTTTAGAAGTGGTCAACATTGGTGTACATGACTCTAAAGGGTAAAATGTCGTCGACCTGGTTACGGCTGCAGTCCTGCTTCCTTTCTGTGAACAGGTTTTTGAATAAAAACATTTTTGTTCTTGCTTCAAGTTGTTCCCTGTTTGGTTGGTTTGCTTCATTTTTTCCCTTCTTTTGTTGTTGTTTGCTGTTTGTTTGCTTTGTTGTTGTTTTTTTGTATGTTATTTGTTTTGTTTGTTTTATTGTTTTATTGTTTTATTATTATTTTTGTTGTGTTTTTGTTGTTGCTTTTGTTTGTTGTTTTGTTTTGTTGTTTTTGTTTCTTTTTGTTGTTGTTTGTTTTGTTATTTTTGTTGTTGTTTTGTTGTTGTTGTTTTGTTGTTGTGTTGTATTATCTGTGTAATATTGTAGTTGAGCAGTAGAGGACTACACAAGTCAGACTTCTACAAAGTCCAACTCAGAGCTTCTGGGACTCCAGGACTTTCAACTATTCTATAATTGTTGAACAGGACACACACCATGTCTTGTTGAACAGGACACACACCATGTCTTGTTGAACAGGACACACACCATGTATTGTTGAACAGGACGCACACCATGTCTTGTTGCTACTGCTGAGGTAACCATGAGGGTTGAGCTAGAGCCTACTTCAAGGACTTGTAACAGTTTCCCAGGAGCAAGAACTCCACAAACCAAACAGCAGAATTGAGTGCAAGTCTTTCGTTCATAATGCAGCACATGCATTCACTGGATTGCACAAAGGTGATTTGCAATTATCACGCTGTGATGATCCTTAATGAACAACCGTTTCTTATTCTAAATCAAGTAATAGAGTACGAGTTGCAGGCTTTCATTGGAACATTTGTAGTCTTCCGGTGCTAAAGTTTTTATGAATGAACCTTTTGTATGCAAATTGTACACGCTGAAAACAGAGATAGATTCATACATAGACAAAACAGGAAATGTTTGTTTTAAAATGAAATGTATTGTCTTGTCAGATTTACCAATCTAAACCACATGGACGGGCCCCTTCACAACAATGAACACAAAATATGCCACAAGAGTAAGCAGTCAAACTGTTGTTCATCTCTTTGCAGCTGAACATGTGCGTCGCAACTGCTGAATCAGCTCAGTTAGGTACAAAATTGTGCACACATGAGTGTGTATATATATATACATATATGTATCGTTTTGATGACCTTTTGCCGATTTTCAGGTTCTTGAACTGAGAAATTAGAGAGCAGATTAATTGCTGCAATGAAGGGGACAATTTGGAGTCCCTCAAAAAGTACGCAAGCTACATGTGGAAGAAACATTCGTGGATCTTGAAGATGAATTTCACAGTTTTAATGTGTTCATTTTTTGGTTTTGTTGTTGTTGTTGTTGTTGTTTTGGGGGGAGGGGCTGATAGTTCAGTATCTTCTCAGAGGATTCAAGGCACGCTGGTGTATTTCTGGAGCTAGGAGCTAAAATTGGCAAAATCATTACAAGCTCCATTGCAAGTTTGGCATCCACCATTTTTGAAAGAAGAATGTCAAACCAATGAGGAGTGCCGCTGTGGACATATATAGACCCCTGAAGATCGCCGGTTTACTACATTAGCGAAAAGGATTAAAGGCATGCCGGGAGTCTTTTTGGAGCTAATATATACAGTAGGCAGCTAAGAAGATGTCAACACGAGTTTAGCTGATGTATAAGTTTTGGTTTACATAGGGGAGACCATCAGAAGACTGGAGACGAGAGTGAAAGAATATCAAGATGCCTGTAGAAAGTGTGCTAAAGACAAGTCTGCAATTGCTGAACATGCATGGGATAATGGCCTATTATGTGGAAGAAGCCACCATCTTGGACCAGGCAATTAATAAGAAGACACCAATGTGAGTTTAGCTGAAGTTTTGGTTGGTTGGAGGGAGGGGGAGTAATTTGAAAAGGGGTCAAATCAATACAGGGAGTATGTACGCTAGGAAAAATGTTACCTGATGCACACAGGCATGCACACACACACACACACACACACATGTATTTGTGGTCTACAGAGAGAGCTCACATTGTCGGCCTGTGACAGAGGGTTGTTGATGGTCACGTCCAGACTGGCATTGGCGATGTGTGGATCGGTGATGTACTGCAAACAAACGACACACAACATGATGGACATCGACTCACACCCACTCATCTCGGCCGCAGGCCATCGGCCGATTGTTATAGGCCTGGCAAAGCTCTCTGAACTCACTCACTCTGTTACACACACACCAACACTGTTTTCACCCCATTATCACGATTTTTCACCCCATTATCACGATGTTTTCACCCCATTATCACAATGTTTTCACCCCATTATCACAATGTTTTCAATTCTCTCACCGTCTTCTTCAGCTGGTTGTAGTGCTCTCTGCTAGCAGTTACCGACTCCTCCCACTTGGAATGATCCTCGGGCAAACATCCCAAGAAGAGCTAGCACACACAGAGAGATAAGTTGGAAGTGGAGAGTCACAATGACCTCTACATACATGCATCATACAATTATAGAGAGGAGTTCGTAGCCTCGTGAACCACACCTCAACAAAAGTCCGACCAAACCTGCCGGCTGACAGCACGCACACAGAATGCAAGCAATCAAATGTCGCAGACCACAGGTGTTGAGACTTTAATGACATTTATTTGGTCGTCCTCGCTCCATTTTTCTCTGTTTGTTCTACTTCTCCTGCCACTCTATGTAGAGCTTTCTCTGCCGAAGTTCCAAACTCCACCGCAGGAGGAACTTACAGCAGCTGCAGTTCTGATGTGATTATAGAGCAGCTGTGCATATCTAGTGTCCATTTAAGGGGGTGAGGGCTGGGGGGGGGGGAGCTCTTTTTCTTTGCAACCTTCCTTCAAAGTTTGTCAATCCAAGCAGGGTGGTTTAAGGAATGGGAGAACACCAGCTACACCCTCCAAACTCATTGTAGCCTAAACTAAACTGGGCAGTCTCATTTGCTGCAGCATGTGAACGATCGTAATACTTTGAAAAATGACAGGATAATGCCTCGTTAATCGCTGGGCTAATCCGGCCAGCATCCAGCATTCCAGCTGAGTTCATGGAAACCTAACCAGTTTGGCTGGACTTTACACTTTTCCAGAAAAATATATGCAGGAGTGGGGGGGAGGGGGGTCTGGTTCGTGAGACTCAACTGTTCTACTCAGTACGACACCAACAGCTCTGCGCAGGCTTCAGAGTAGAACACCAGCCACGCCCCCTTATGGCTCACCCAGCCTACCTGCGCAGGCTTCAGAGTAAAACACCAGCCACGCCCCCTTATGGCTCACCCAGCCTACCTGTGCAGGCTTCAGAGTAGAACACCAGCCACGCCCCCTTATGGCTCACCCAGCCTACCTGTGCAGGCTTCAGAGTAGAACACCAGCCACACACCCTTATGGCTCACCCAGCCTACCTGCGCAGGCTTCAGAGTAAAACACCAGCCACGCCCCCTTATGGCTCGCCTAGCCTACCTGCAATGGCTATACTCATAACAACGACAGAAGAGCATGTCATTGTTTCATCCGGGGCTTGGCATAGCCACAACAACAATGGAGTCCATTTCCCTGGAGTTTAGGAAGGCTTGGGCTGAGTGGCCGTCACTACAGCCAGAGAGTACAGTTAAACCTTCATTATCCGGACCTCAGTTATCCGGGAACTAGGATTATCCACAAGGCTAATTGTACGCACATGTGCACATGAAGGGCATGCGTCCACTTCGTTTTGGGGGGTGCCCATTCCAGAGCACTCGTGTACCGAGCTGGAAAAGAGAGGAAAGGAGAGCTGCTGAAGGAGTTGATGGCTACAGCTGGTGCCATACGCAAGAGAACCACACCGTCGATCAAGACAAAAATAGAAGTGCTGTTCAATAAGATGAAAAGTGAGAATGCTTCACAGCTGGCTGGAGAGTACTTGTATCTACAGATGTTGGGATTTCTAGCTACTGTCTGTGACCTCAAGAAGAATTAAGCAAGACACACACACACAACCCTCCCTTTTTCCATGAAAAGGAGAGCAAAGAGAAAGCCGAGGATAAAGCTCAGGTAAGGTATACAGAGCTAGCATTATCCCTGAGAAGATTACTTCGATGATGACAGAGCTTGTCCTCTTATCACCCAATAATCATACCAATGCAGAAGCAGAGGAATTGCCAACCTCAGTTATGTTATCAATAAGTGGTTAGCCCATCCCAGCCTTGAGGTTCTACATATGTACTAGACATTGCGACTCTTAAAGACGGGTCACACCCACTCCCGTCTTCTCTCACTCCCTCACTAAAATCCAGGATCACGTATGTAGTATACAAGTTCCCAACTCATATGAGTACAGGAGACTGTCCCTCATCATGTTAGGATATAATGTCCACCTCCCAGGAGAGGAGGGGACTGTTCCTCATCCTGTGACGCCTTTTCTTCCAGTGGAACACACTTCACCGTGTTCTGTAACAGACTGTCTATGACCTTTAAAAACCTGCGGAGAGCAGGGAGGGACCTCATAGGGAGCTCAGCGGAACAGTTGCTCTGTGCATCATACGTAATGTTGGATTTACCAATACGTACATATGTCTGTACATGTATGCAAGTATCGCATCCTATGTAGGTCACCCATCCTAAATGTGAATAGGTCACCCATCCTAAATGTGAACAGGTCACCCATCCTAAATATGAACAGGTCACCCATCCTAAATATGAACAGGTCACCCATCCTAAATATGAATAGGTCACCCATTCTAAATATGAATAGGTCACCCATCCTAAATATGAATAGGTCATCCATCCTAAATATGAATAGGTCATCCATCCTAAATATGAATAGGTCATCCATCCTAAATATGAACAGGTCACCCATCCTAAATATGTCACCCATCCTAAATATGAATAGGTCATCCATCCTAAATATGAATAGGTCACCCATCCTAAATATGAACAGGCCACCCATCCTAAATATGAATAGGTCACCCATCCTAAATATGAATAGGTCACCCATCCTAATTATGAATAGGTCACCCATCCCTAAATATGAATAGGCCACCCATCAATATGAATAGGTCATCCATCTTAAATATGAACAGGTCACCCATCCTAAATATGAATAGGTCACCCATCCTAAATATGAATAGGTCACCCATCCTAAATATGAATAGGTCACCCATCCTAATTATGAATAGGTCACCCATCCTAAATATGAATAGGTCATCCATTCTAAATATGAACAGGTCACCCATCCTAAATATGAATAGGTCATCCATTCTAAATATGAACAGGTCACCCATCCTAAATTCCTAAATATGAATAGGTCACCCATCCTAAATATGAACAGGTCACCCATCCTAAATATGAATAGGTCACCCATCCTAAATATGAACAGGTCACCCATCCTAAATATGTCACCCATCCTAAATATGAATAGGTCATCCATCCTAAATATGAATAGGTCACCCATCCTAAATATGAACAGGTCACCCATCCTAAATATGAATAGGTCACCCATCCCTAAATATGAATAGGTCACCCATCCTAAATATGAATAGGTCACCCATCCTAAATATGAATAGGTCATCCATCCTAAATATGAACAGGTCACCCATCCTAAATATGAATAGGTCACTCATCCTAAATATGAATAGGTCACCCATCCTAAATATGAATAGGTCACCCATCCTAAATATGAATAGGTCCACCCATCCTAAATATGAATAGGTCACCAATCCTTAGGTCACCCATCCTAAATATGAATAGGTCACCCATCCTAAATATGAACAGGTCACCCATCCTAAATATGAATAGGTCACCCATCCTAAATATGAATAGGTCACCCATCCTTAGGTCACCATCCTAAATATGAATAGGTCACCCATCCTAAATATGAATAGGTCATCCATCCTAAATATGAATTAGGTCACCCATCCTAAATATGAATTAGGTCACCCATCCTAAATATGAATCATCCTAAATGTGAACAGGTCATCCATCCTAAACATGAACGGGTCACCAGCCCTATGTACATGTACATGTATATATATGTATATAAACTTATGGGTGTCATGTCCTCTATGTACTGTACTGTCGCTTAAAACTTCAGCTGGAGTTGGCCAATGTTTCGTTTTAGATCATCCCATCTAAAATTAAATTGAACTTTTAGTTCACCTTTGTACCTGATGTACCTCAAGTCTCTTGGGCTTTGATGACTTTCACCAGCAGAACAAATGGACAATTTGTGGGCTGATGTGGGAAAGTGGGCGGGGAGACAGGGGTTCACCAAAGACAACTTTTCTCGTAACCTTGCAAACATTGTCGCCTACTCATTATAGTCAAGTGCGCTCACACATGTACAAACACATATGCACGCACGCACGCATACACATACAAGCTGAGCGATGTTGAAAGGAGGAGGAGTGGAGAGGAACATGGTGAGAGAATGGAAGAGGGGTGGGGCAGTAGACTATAAGTGTGTTCATGGTGTACGGATGGCATGTGCTTGTGATGCACATGCACACACACGCACGCACACTCATGCATGCACACACACACACACACTCACGCATGCGCACACACATACGTGCACGCACATGCACACACACACGCACACACACTCACACACATACGTGCGCAGACGCACACACACACGCATGCACACACACACACTCACACACATACGTGCACACACACACGTGCACATGCACGCATGCACACACACTCATGCACGCACACACATGCACACACACACACGAACACTCCATAGAGACTTGATCTCTCATTCAGCCTAAACCACAAACACTGGATGTCGCCCATTCATCACTGCCCCGCCTCTGCAGAACTGGTGGTCGGTGTCGAGGCAAATACAATGAGACTCTGTGCCCCGAGCTGGTGTTCAGGTATTAGATACTGTCTCCAACATGCTGCACCTTGCTGCCATCCATACACCATGAACAACCATGAGACTCTGTGCCCCAAGCTGGTGTTCAGGTATTAGATGACTGTCTCCAACATGCTGCACCTTGCTGCCATCCATACACCATGAACAACCATGAGGCTCTGTGCCCCAAGCTGCTGTTCAGGTATTAGATGACTGTCTCCAACATGCTGCACCTTGCTGCTATCCATACACCATGAACAACCATGAGGCTCTGTGCCCCGAGCTGGTGTTCAGGTATTAGATGACTGTCTCCAACATGCTGCACCTTGCTGCCATCCATACACCATGAACAACCATGAGACTCTGTGCCCCGAGCTGGTGTTCAGGTATTAGATGACTGTCTCCAACATGCTGCACCTTGCTGCCATCCATACACCATGAACAACCATGAGGCTCTGTGCCCCAAGCTGGTGTTCAGGTATTAGATACTGTCTCCAACATGCTGCACCTTGCTGCCATCCATACACCATGAACAACCATGAGGCTCTGTGCCCCGAGCTGGTGTTCAGGTATTAGATGACTGTCTCCAACATGCTGCACCTTGCTGCCATCCATACACCATGAACAACCATGAGGCTCTGTGCCCCAAGCTGGTGTTCAGGTATTAGATACTGTCTCCAACATGCTGCACCTTGCTGCTATCCATACACCATGAACAACCATGAGGCTCTGTGCCCCAAGCTGGTGTTCAGGTATTAGATACTGTCTCCAACATGCTGCACCTTGCTGCCATCCATACACCATGAACAACCATGAGACTCTGTGCCCCGAGCTGGTGTTCAGGTATTAGATGACTGTCTCCAACATGCTGCACCTTGCTGCCATCCATACACCATGAACAACCATGAGGCTCTGTGCCCCAAGCTGGTGTTCAGGTATTAGATACTGTCTCCAACATGCTGCACCTTGCTGCTATCCATACACCATGAACAACCATGAGGCTCTGTGCCCCGAGCTGGTGTTCAGGTATTAGATGACTGTCTCCAACATGCTGCACCTTGCTGCCATCCATACACCATGAACAACCATGAGGCTCTGTGCCCCAAGCTGGTGTTCAGGTATTAGATACTGTCTCCAACATGCTGCACCTTGCTGCCATCCATACACCATGAACAACCATGAGACTCTGTGCCCCGAGCTGGTGTTCAGGTATTAGATGACTGTCTCCAACATGCTGCACCTTGCTGCCATCCATACACCATGAACAACCATGAGGCTCTGTGCCCCAAGCTGGTGTTGATACTGTCTCCAACATGCTGCACCTTGCTGCCATCTATACACCATGAACAACCATGAGGCTCTGTGCCCCAAGCTGGTGTTCAGGTATAAGATGACTGTCTCCAACATGCTGCACCTTGCTGCTATCCATACACCATGAACAACCATGAGGCTCTGTACCCCGAGCTGGTGTTCAGGTATTAGATGACTGTCTCCAACATGAACACATTTTTATTTACTGGAACCCCACCCAATTCCACTCCACTATTGTGGGAAGTGTTAAGCCCCCCCCCCCCCCGCCCCCCCCCCCACCCTTGCCCCCCTTCTCAAAATCCAAGATCCACCCCGATATGCATTTCAAATTGATCACTCAGAATAAACTCTCAGTTGACATAGTACAATAATGTACTCGTTGCCATGAACACACCCATGGACACACCCATGAACACACCCATGGACACACCCATGAACACTCTCATGAACACAACCATGAACACACCCATGGACACACTCATGAACACACCCATGAACACACCCATGGACACACCCATGAACACACCCATGAACACTCTCATGAACACACCCATGAACACACCCATGAACACACTCATGAACACACCCATGGACACACCCATGAACACACCCATGAACACTCATGAACACACCCATGAACACACCCATGTACACACTCATGGACACACCCATGAACACACCCATGGACACACCCATGAACACTCTCATGAACACACCCATGGACACACCCATGGACACACCCATGAACACTCATGAACACACCCATGGACACACCCGTGAACACACCCGTGAACACACCCATGGACACACCCATGGACACACCCCTGAACACACCCATGAACACACCCATGGATACACCCATGAACACACCCATGAACACACCCATGAACAAACCCATGAACACACCCATGGACACACCCATGTACACACCCATGAACACTCTCATGAACACACCCATGAACACACCCATGAACACTCATGAACACACTCATGTACACACCCATGAACACACCCATGAACACACCCATGAACACACCCATGGACACACCCGTGAACACACCCATGAACACACTCATGAACACACCCATGAACAAACCCATGGACACACCCCTGAACACACCCGTGAACACTCTCATTAACACACCCGTGAACACACCCATGGACACACCCATGAACACACCCATGAACACACCCATGAACACATCCATGAACACACCCATGAACACACCACCCATGGACACACCCATGAACACACCCATGAACACACCCATGAACACTCTCATGAACACACCCATGAACACACTCGTGAACACACCCATGAACACACCCATGGGCACACCCATGGGCACACCCACGAATACACCCATGAACACACCCATGGACACACCCATGGAGACACCCATGGACACACCCATAAACACACCCATGGACACACACATGTACAGTATACATGTACCACTCCACTCCTCCCATCCGCTTCAACTTCCTCTCCTTCTTCTCCTCTCCCATCTGTCCCTCGTCTTCGTTCTTTCCCCTCCTCTCCCCTCCTCCTCTTCCATCATGTTCCCACTCCACTCCTTCTTTCAACCACTGCTCCAGTTCACTCTCTCTCTCACCCATCATACACACGCACACCCACTAGCACACTGATACACAACACACTCACACCCACTAGCACACTGATACACAACACACTCACACCCCACTAGCACACTGATACACAACACACTCACACCCACTAGCACACTGATACACAACACACTCACACCCCACTAGCACACTGATACACAACACACTCACACCCACTAGCACACTGATACACAACACACACTAGTAGACACACGCACCACAAACTAACACTCATACACCCCTCACATAAACACACACACTACATACACTCACACATCACATGCTGACACATACCACATACACAACATACACACACACAACATACACACATATCCATCATACCCTAAACACACATCACACACAACACCACACACACACACTCTCATACACACTAACACACACCATACACAATAAAATGACACACAGACACACACTCATGCACACACTCATGCACACCACCACATACACACACTACACACACACACACACACCACCACCACCACACACACTCATGCATACCACACACATAACACTCAGCTATGACAAACATAA
Organism: Cladorhizidae sp. MBARI D1340-BT2; assembly: GCA_028752905.1. NCBI lineage: Eukaryota > Metazoa > Porifera > Demospongiae > Poecilosclerida > Cladorhizidae > Cladorhizidae sp. MBARI D1340-BT2. The sequence goes on along the minus strand of JAQNBH010000007.1, from coordinate 12,905,816 downwards.
AAGCTATAATCACCGCGTGTTTTCCTACAAAAGAACTAGAAGAATGAACACGTGCAGTATCACTCTGACACGGCACCCTCACTCAGAAGACATCGAATTTGCTCTGTCACCAGCTTGTTCAATTACATACACAAAAATCACCTACAGAAAAACAAGAACAGTCTGTGATGCATCACACACTTAGAGCCGGCTCTGATTCCATACACTTAGAGCCGCCTCTGATTCCATACACTTAGAGCCGCCTCTGATTCCATACACTTAGAGCCGCCTCTGATTCCATACACTTAGAGCCGCCTCTGATTCCACACACTTAGAGCCGGCTCTGATTCCATACACTTAGAGCCGTCTCTGATATACTTAGAGCCGTCTCTGATACACTTAGAGCCGTCTCCGATACACTTAGAACCGTCTCTGATGCATCACACACTTAGAGCCGTCTCTGATACACTTAGAGCCGTCTCTGATACACTTAGAGCCGTCTCTAATACATCATACACTTATTTGAACCAGCCTTCAGAGCTACGAAGTGTAGGTACTCAGAGGAATAACAAACCTATGCCACTTGTGTTTTTTATGCGGTTAATAAGTTGAAGGAATGTGTTTGACCTGCTCAGATTTTAAACTGTTTGCTCTATCAGGCACTGGAGAGAACTAAGAGGATCATCACTGCTGAGCATACAGTGTACCTCCCTGTCCAGGCATGTGGGGCCTGCACACATGCACCCCTCCAGAGTGAGCAGGATTCAGCTTGTCACAACTCCCTGTCCAGGCATATGGGAGCATGCACCCCTCCAAAGTGTGCAGGATTCAGCCTCCAACAATTCCAGCAGCAGGGGCAGTATAGACCAAGCCAGCCTCAACTCCGGCAGCAGCGGCAGTACATACCAAGTCTGCCACAACTCCAGCAGCAGCGGCAGTACATACCAAACCAGCCACAACTCCAGCAGCAGCGGCAGTATAGACCAAGCCAGCCACAACTCCAGCAGCAGGGGCAGTAAAGACCAAGCCAGCCACAACTCCAGCAGCAGCGGCAGTATAGACCAAGCCAGCCATAACTCCAGCTGCAGCGGCAGTAAAGACCAAGCCAGCCACAACTCCAGCAGCAGGGGCAGTATATACCAAGCCAGCCACAACTCCAGCAGCAGCAGCAGTATAGACCAAGCCAGCCACAACTCCAGTAGCAGCGGCAGTAAAGACCAAGCCAGCCACAACTCCAGCAGCAGCGGCAGTATATACCAAGCCAGCCACAACTCCAGCAGCAGGGGCAGTATATACCAAGCCAGCCACAACTCCAGCAGCAGGGGCAGTAAAGACCAAGCCAGCCACAACTCCAGCAAAGCCAGCCACAACTCCAGCAGCAGTGGCCAAGCCAGCCACAACTCCAGCAGTAAAGACCAAGCCAGCCACAACTCCAGCAGCAGGGGCAGTATAGACCAAGCCAGCCACAACTCCAGCAGCAGTGGCAGTACATACCAAGCCTGGCACAGCTCCAGAGGCAAGGGCTGTATTTGCTGTTGTCTTTGGGGGGGGGGGGGTTTCTCCCAGGAAAGTCAATATCACCATGACAAAGCAATGCACAATTTCAGTTCTCTGGCTGCAAATGAATCTGTAACGAATCCAAAGATTATTTTACTGCAGCCTCTAAATTCTATAACTACTGTAACTAGAGACTCCAATCAACTCCTCAGAGCTGATGCTGATGCACCTGGCAATGCCAGTTCCACTTTCCTGATGATGATGATGCATGTGTATATATATCCGCACTTAAGGACACATCATGATGACCATGATCCAAAAGCTGCACTATACTGTACCTCCACAGTGTGAATTCTATGCTGCTGTTTGCTCAAGGCTGCATCTAACCCTACTCTACTGGAACAACACTGAAGTTGTGAAATGGTGAGGTTTAATGAGGCAGAACCTTTATCACAGCTTCACACGGGAATGGAAAAAATAGGAAAAAGTGAGTCGCCACAAGGCTAGGGTAGCTGAAGCTGAAGGCAGCAAATGGTTGACAGCAGAATGTGGAAGAACTCTCGGACTAACTTCATTGCCTGCCACCCTGGAGCTTAGGAGATCAAGGGATCACACAGCTAAATGCTAACATGATCACCGTGGTGTTGGGTGAAGGGGAGATCAAAAGATCAGCCAGCTACATGTATATGTGGTAATGCTAACATGATCGCTATGGTGTTGGGTCTAAATGCTAGCTTGCTTAAAAAAATGAACAAAACAAAAAACATGCTAACTGGCATACAAACATTGCTAGCCTGTCAGAGCACTCCTGCAGTGAAGAACGCACCAGGCTAGCTGGTGTACCAACAGTGCTAGCCTGTCGGAGCACTCCTGCAGTGAAGAACGCACCAGGCTAGCTGGTGTACCAACAGTGCTAGCCTGTCGGAGCACTCCTGCAGTGAAGAACGCACCAGGCTAGCTGATCTACCAACAGTGCTAGCCTGTCGGAGCACTCCTGCAGTGAAGAACGCACCAGGCTAGCTGGTGTACCAACAGTGCTAGCCTGATGGAGTGCTCCTGTGGTGAAGAACGCACCAGGCTAGCTGATCTACCAACAGTGCTAGCCTGATGGAGTGCTCCTGTGGTGAAGAACGCACCAGGCTAGCTGGTGTACCAACAGTGCTAGCCTGATGGAGTGCTCCTGTGGTGAAGAACGCACCAGGCTAGCTGGTGTACCAACAGTGCTAGCCTGACGGAGCGCTCCTGCAGTGAAGAAAACATCCAAGACTCATGAGTCACATGACCTTTAATAAAGAAAAGAATTCACGTGCACACGCTCGTCAAATTATTTAGTTATCCGCTCTAAAAAGTTAGGAAGCTGCAGTATAGAGAGGATCTCCTCTGCACACATGCAAGGACACCCGCCATGATGAGCTGAAGCAGCTTGCCTGGCCCTTTCCTTCCTGCCTGCTAATTGGTATATGGTAAGTGCACATGCTTGTTCTTTACAGGTGCCCAACTTGTGCGCGGCTGCACAACCAGATGCCCCACAGCACAACGGCTGGTTAGTTATGAAACAGAAATGTAAAATGTGAAATATAGCTGAGAGAGGAAGGCTTTATTTACACCTGCTTGGAAACAGCTTCCGCTGAAGAAGAGCAGCAGGGTAAGAGCAAGAGCAGCATGCAGGAGCATCAGGGCACTGGTGAGAGCAGCAGGCAGGATCATCAGAGCTCTGGCGAGAGCAGCAGGCAGGATCATCAGAGCTCTGGCGAGAGCAGCAGGCGGCAGGATCATCAGAGCACTGGCGAGAGCAGCAGGCAGGAGCATCAGAGCACTGGTGAGAGCAGCAGGCAGGATCATCAGAGCTCTGGCGAGAGCAGCAGGCAGGATCATCAGAGCACTGGTGAGAGCAGCAGGCAGGAGCATCAGAGCACTGGCGAGAGCAGCAGGATCATCAGAGCACTGGTGAGAGCAGCAGGCAGGATCATGAGAGCACTGGTGAGAGCAGCAGGCAGGAGCATCAGAGCACTGGCGAGAGCAGCAGGCAGGAGCATCAGAGCACTGGCGAGAGCAGCAGGCAGGAGCATCAGAGCACTGGCGAGAGCAGCAGGCAGAATCATCAGAGCACTGGCGAGAGCAGCAGGCAGAAGTATCAGAGCACTGGCGAGAGCAGCAGGCAGGAGCATCAGAGCACTGAAGGGAAGGTGCTGCAATAGCAGACAGTGCTTTTAGACATTCTGTTTTAGACATTTTTGCTCTTGATCTGTCAATGTCTTTAGAATGTTCTCCATCACTAGCAGCTTCTATTGACAACACGTACCAACTATATAGCCAGTCCCTTATGTACCCACTGTCTGAGAGAGAGTGGCAGCCACAAGTGCCAGTTCATGCAAGGGGGAGTGTTTTCACATCTTGACCCAGCTCCTGCACCCTCGCGACAGTGGCAAGTCCACCTCCATAGCTAAGCATGGTTGAGGAGGTTATCAGCCACTTGTAATCTTCGAACCTCCAGCCAAAGACGACCATTTCTTTGCTTATGTAAACTTGTTCTATTTAAAGGCGAGTGGTCAGGTATTATTTAAGAGTGAATGTACGGCGGATACGTAAATACTGTAGAGAGATACCCATATATGTACATCGCAGGTAATAATGCGCATCTATGTAGCCAAAACGTCGAGAGAGTAAATTTCAAGTTGATTATTGATAAAGTCATTGTACGTCAACTGAGAGTTTGTTGTAACAACAACAACAATAATAATAACAACAACGACAACACTTCTTGTAGGCAATGTTGATATATCGATATATTGGAAGAGGTTTATCAAACAATAAAGACCTCAAGTACAGTTACCATTATCATGGCAATATAAGGTATCGTCATGGTGAAGCCGCCCATAAAAGACCAGCAATCAGCGCTTGCTTCAAGCTCTCGTCAATCAACCCGGCACTCTAGCAACTAACAACCCAACACATGATGCCCGCAATTCCATCAAGTGGCAAGCACTTGGAGACATACCCGCCAAGCTACACTCCGTATGTTGTACATCTGCAGCTGCCCTGAGAGTGCCATCTGCTTGAGGACCTGTAAATAGCCAGGCTGGAAGAGGAGCTGACTCGCTTCACCCCTGTGCAAGGGTGGGGAGAGAGGAGAGGGCGGGGGCATAAGAGGAAGAGGAGATGGGGAGAGAAAGAGAAAGAGGAAGAGAAGAGAAGAGGAAGAGAAGTGGAGAGGAGAGAAGTGGAGAGGAAAATGATGAGTAGAGGAAAATAAGTGAGAGGAATATAAAGAGGAGGGAATAGGGAAAAGGGGGGAGAGAGAAAGACAAAGTAAAGAGGAGAGCAAGAGAAGAAATAGGAGGGAAGAAGAGAAGTGGACAAAGGAAAAGGAAGGTTAGGGAAAAGAGGAGAGAAGACAGTGAGGAGGAGCAAGGGGAGAAAAAGAACGAAGGAAGAGAGCACGAAGCGAGAGAACCCAAAAAGATGCAGAACAGAAGGAAAAGGAAAAGGAGATGAGAGAGGGAGGAATGCTACACACGAAAGATGGTATGGAAACAAAAAAAACAAGGTTTATTCAGCTCAGGCCCTCGCCCACGACTCAAAAGAGTCAATGAGGATAGGCTATACTCTTCATTTGTAATCGCTGTCCTAGTATAAAGCTGGCACAAACCACACAGATGTAGAGCACAATATCTGTTACTACTACTAGACAGCCTTTCACACAGCGACAACTTTCACATGCTGACAAAAAAAAGAGAGAAGGGCTGGAAGTCTTCACAGGACCAGCAAGCACATCACACTACTGCTGCTATTGCTTCTGCATTTAGCACCATGTTGCTATGACCACACGAGGAAAAGGCCCCCCATAAGTGATCCTACCCCCATCAGCTGAAACCATGTAGCTTCTAAGAGAGATCAATGTGCACCAAGGCAGAGCACATGTGGCATGTGTGTGTGTGTGTGAATCTTTGCTAATGTGAGTATGAGTAAGTGTGTGTGTCTGTATGTGCGTGTGCTACATTATGAACGGGTGAATGACACGGATTACATTTTTTCACATGCCTGCTCGGTTGACCCGCGACATGGAGGTAAACACAGAGATCGACAGGTAGATAGCTGCCACCAAGTACGAAGTATCCCAAGATTCTAAAAGAGTATCTAAAAACAAAACTATCTGCCCCCCCCCCCCCCCCCCCCCCAGAAATGGTTGATAAAGCTAAAAAATTTAAAAAAATTAAAAAAGATTGACAACTAACCTACGTCAGCACAACATGCTAAACAGAAAGGATGGATGGCATGGCAACATTGGACAAGCTGTGTCTGTAGTTGGCATTGTGTCACTCGAGAAAGTGCCTTTCTTTCTGCATGTTCTATTTGGGCTGTGGAGCTGACCTCTCCTCCATACCAAGAGACTAAAGGAAAGTAAGTGATGCTGAACCTTCAGTGCCTAAACTACATCAATCAACTGCCACCATAATAGCATACTAGCATTTGCCAGACCCTCCTCCCTCACCGCTAGAGAGGTAAGGGTCCACTAGGGAGATCAGGGTGCACTACGTGATAATAAGTCCGACAAGATCGGACTTTAATTACAGGCACTTCTTCCTTTTCCCCCCCCTTTCAACCCCCTCCCTCCCTCCCTCCCCCCCAACCTCACCACACGCCACCCTCTGCCTCCTCTCCCACCTCCCCTTTATCACACACTTTTCTTTTTCTTACCATTGTGCTCTGATATCTTGTGACGCAGTCAAACTGCTCCGGCTTGTCCCCTCTACAGAGTTGCCAAGTAAAGGCACTTCTTCCACACCTCTCTCAACTGCAGTATCCATTCAGATACACTGACCTCTTTGGTTCAGATAGCTGAATCTTCCCTTCTGGTCCTGTTATAAGATGGAGTTTTATAAATATGCTCCACGCCATAATTTTTTATGTAGCTAGCTCTAACCTCCTCATATTTGCAGTACAGTTCATAATTAGGATTATACTTTAGTTATGTGCAATAGTCGGAACTCGCAGATGCTAGAACGAGAGGAGTTGAATAGCTAATTTATGAAAGGCATACCTGCTACCTAGTATATTCTGAGTAACAAATACCTTCCTGAGTCGCCGGCAGTAGAATAGCGTGTTCTTCAACTCGTCAGAATTGAGCCTGCTACATGAATAACTGAAGCGAATAGTAGAGCAGCTACGAGTTAGACTGGAAATGGTCGTTTTCCGAACAAACTTCCGCCAGTTATGACCGAATCCGTAATCCATACCAGCTTCTTCCTGTCCTACCTCCGTTATTATGTTCGTACACCTTGAGGCTATCTACAACTCGATTCCGTCATTACGAGTGTCACTGTAGGCTGCCATTCATCTTTGGTGGTCAAACCCAGTAGATGTCAGAAAACTACTAGCGGCAAATAGGGATGGCGGCTATGACATACAGACAAAGATGTACCTTTCTCTTAAAAAAGTATGAGGACTTTAACAGGCTTGCTCTACCCAGTGACAGGGAGGGGTGAGTGTCACCCAGAGGTGATTGCTGATACTGACACGTGGACATTTGCAAGTGCTGCAGATGCAGTTCTTGCATGTTTGGCAGAAGCTTGATAAGTTCCCTAGCAACCAACGCTAATCATCGGTTGGCAAACTGGCTTTCTCCTCCTCATGCATAAAGTGTACAAGCTTAAACTGAAGGATCTCCCACTAGGCACTGTCATAGAGGAGGATCATACTCGATCTGTTATCCATTGATAGGTCATTGGACGAGTACTAAAGCCGTGTTTTGTTACGAGTAGCTGAGATCCTTAATGTTAAAGATGAGGTTGCTTATCCCCTGGCCTGGGAAAGATAGAGCTGAGCCCTAAGAGGTTCAAGTCATTCTCAGCTGGCAAGCATAGCATTGGCACAGTCATTGAGGCCTACGCAGGCCCTTACGCGACCTGCTCAGAGTGGTGTGTCCCAGAATTGAGAATTTCACAGAGTTATGTTTGTATTACGTAATTAACGTGGAGGCTACAGTTATTTAACCAGTGCCAAAGCTGACCATCAGCTTTTAAGTGATACACATACTTGGTCGGTAAGGGACCCTAGTTAGTGTGGTTACTAAGGTACTCTCCCACCTTTCAAAACCCTTTGTTTCTTGCTAATTATAACTCCATTCTAATTTTGCATGTGCTTGTTTAAGGTTTGTGTTCCCTGAAATGTGGGTGTGTTTTTCACATTCCAAGGCAGAAAGTGGGCGTGGCAAATCATTTAACAGCCGTTTAATGATTGGCAACTACAGTCACAATTACTTCGTCCAAGCCTAGGACGGTCTGGGGCAATGGCTGGGAAAGCCAAGTGTGTAGTTTCCTGCATCAGCACAAAATACCCTAGGGTTTTTTACGCTCGCTGTGTCACGCGGGCTTAATCTCCGTGTCATGAAATGTTGTAGCATTCGTGATGACCAACATGATGCAGACTTCTGACACTGTATCTCAGTATTTTAGCACGTCACCAAAGAGACAACTAGACTTAGAACCATGGAGTGCTGTGTACTTCATGATGAAAAGAAGAAAAAACTAAGAGACATGTGCCAAATATGCTTGGTTTGAACATCATGAATATTCCTTGATTTATTCACTAAGTACATGTATATTATTATTTATTATTATTATATAATATTTAAAACACAATAATTAATGAAAGTCTAATGAAATAAGTCCTCCAGGCTGGAGTCATTGCCCAGTGTTCCCATAATGCACGCGCTGTTCCCCCTCTGTATATGGCAACCGCCAAACGTTGGATCAGGAAGGGGAATGACCTGCTCTCCCCTGTTGTTCTGCTCACTCTGCGGCCAAGCTCTAAGTCCCCGGGCCGAAAGTCCCTGATGTCTCCACAGCCACTGGTTGGAAGAAGTGAGAGGGGTCCATGTTCGAGTACTTTGCCCTCTTCTTCGTTTCAGCCATAGCAGCAACTGCACCTGCCTCACTGGTTGCACTTGCTATGTATGAATGGGCATAGGTGTCTGTGCAGGTAGCGTCCCATACCAACAGCTTGCCATACTCCCACTAAGTTGCTTTAAAACAATCTGAGCTCTAGCAGAGTGGAACAGAGAGACTTATTCAGATCTCATTCATTGTTTTTTGCCATGTCACAATTCTCATTCAATGAAGCATTAGTAGTTAAACAGAAAGTATACTTCCCTATACCAAAAGGATCAGCGTGAAGCTGCAAACTGTTATATGAATATGATTAGTGCCCACCAAGAAAACTGGTTCAAGAATTTGAATGTCATCCATGTTGGGAGGCACAAGTGCAGCCGATACTTCTATATACCATGATCTGCCATGGGATTCTAATGTTGAGTTGGAATGATGAAGATTTCAATTGACCTATGAATGATTCCACTTCATTTCTTATGCATGGCTCATGGCTTATTGGAAGACCACAACTGAGTCATCTACCAAAAGCACTGCATTATATTTTTCTCCTATTGTATATAGCATGTTATGGAGAAAGGTGTAAGCAACCCTGCATGATGTTGAGATAGGTTTTTCGCTACACAAAATGTTGAAGAAATTTTAGCTCCTGTTTTGTTTATTTTGCCACTTGGGTGGCTTAGCTCAACATAGCCACTGCAGCACTCCACAGAACACAACAACCAGTATAATAAAATTATATATATATTCGACCAAGAATTTCCTCAATTAAATATAGTAGAACAACATGATTTGTTTAATGTCATGGGCATTCTTATTGCAGTTGAGTAATAACAAGGTAACATTACATAGCTAGTGTAGTTTTCTCTTACCTAAGTGCAAAGATTTCAGTATGAATCACTAAAGTTCCAGCACACCAAGATCAAGGGGAAGTGGGAGCTTGCTGGTTACACACGACTCCCGCTACATTCAAGTGCCTTACCAAGAAGGAGGCACCTGACCAGTAAGATTTACACCAACAGGTCTTCGCTAGGCTGAAGTAGATGCTAACCTCCAATGAAGTACTAATCGGCCCAAATTTTCAAAAAAGAAGTCACGCTTTTTAAACTGATGCCAGGGAGGTGGGACTAGTGGTACTGAGCCAGTAGGAGAGTAATTAGGTAGAATGACTAGTGTCATATTTACGGAAGTTACTTCCCCACGAGAGCAACTAGTCCACATTCAAAAAGGTGGTTGTGGACGTATCAAACACCTCAATGCATATCTGATGATGTAAGGATCATGGTTCAGACTAATCACCACTGCCTGGTATACTTGATCAATGGCCATCTCATGAGGGAGTCCTTATCCATTCTCTACATGTCAGCGTATTGACGCACAAAGGAGACCGATAACAATTGGCTGTCTCACCCGGAAGAGCAAGCATGAGCCAGGGAGAAGGAAGTAGCAATGTCAGGAACTCCTGACATGACCAAAGACTAGTGACTGCAAGCCACACATTTATTATTAGAGTGCAAATTGAGTATTCCATGCCTAGGTAACTGATTACAGTATGGGTGTCATGTCACTGTTACAGACCTGTCAAATATCCCGCATCTCACAGAAGATCCCACATTCCACAACCCCATCCCACACTCACACTGGATATGCCAAATGTTCTGCATTTTGCTTGCTAACTAGCAGGTAGTTGTGATTCTGGTCAGTTGGTTCTCGGTCATTGGTAAGGTCAGCTGTGGACTGGAGAGGCGTGTGCTGATTAATGCGTCGACCTTCATGATAGGTCTGCTCACCCCACTGCAATCCATATGACACTCGCACTCTAGATCCTAATACTATTATGGCTCCGCATTTTAGTATAATTATCAGCTGAACTGTCTCCCGATCAGTTTACCAAACATTTGATTCAGCCCGTGAATCCCAGTCAATTTCACAACTCCATTTAGAAATCTAATTTGTGACTGAAAAATATCCACGTTTTGTTAAACAGTCAGCTCCTAAAAAATAAAGATAGGCTTTTGGCATCTGAAAGTACTTCCACTGCCATGAAGCCAAAAATTAATAAACTAAAAATGAATTAATGGATTTATTGACCGTGTAATTTGCTGTTCAAGGTTGCAGGTTGCAGGGAAAAGAGAAAGCATTTGATTTCAATTCCCCCCTCCCTGATGCCCTAGAAACTTGCGTGTGCATCCAAGTGTCCCATATTTTGGTCATAAAAAGTTAGCAAGTCTGCTGTTGTGTCGTTGTGTGTGGAATGGACTCTGAGGCTACAAAAATGTGATGAGCAAACCAACTGTGAGATAAACATGAGCGTTTAAAAGTCGGGATGCTTCCTGTGTGCATTGAGTGAGTAGTGATGAACTACCAGGGAGTTAAATCATGTCGCCAGTGCGAGTGGCATATTGTGAACCAGCCTTAAAGGTCTAGGGATTTCATATGGTTCTGAGCAGATATTGCAAGGATAAAGGTAAGAAAGAATCATATAAAATTGATCACAGAATTCTAAGACATCCTATAGAGGTTAAAACAGATTTTATTACATGCCCATACTTTTGGTAACTAGGGGTGAGGTACTGAGGAAAACACATACACCATTCACATGCATATGAAGCAATGATCAGCTGGAACTAGGGGGGGAAATATTGAACTGTTCACGTGCCTATGAAAGCCATAAGCATTTAGTAACTAGGGTGGTAATATTGAAAAAAGCAGACAGTTCAGAATTTGAGTGGTTCTTCCAAAGTGGTCAGGATGTCTGGGAAGAACCTTGGAGGATATGTTTTATCTGGTTCTGAATGACAACTAGGGACTCTCTGAGAGTGAAAGTAGTCATGAAGAAGGTGGTGGCATCTCCACTTATGATGATCAGGTCAGCGTTGACTTTGAAGCTTGCGTGCCTGAGTTTATCATTTATTGCTGAGCCTGTTAAGGCCATCACATTTTACAACACAGTATTGGACTATGTACTAATAATAAAAATCAACAGTACTTAATTAATAAAAAATATATCCACAATACAGTATTAAGTTATGAGTGTCCCGCTGCTCAAGGAGGGGGGGAGGGGACTAAAGATCATTCCTCAGCTCGCCATCTTTCTCCTCTTCCTCCACTTCCCTACCCAATACATTACACACTCACCTGCCTCCTACATCACTACATCACTCACATCTTTCCCCAAAAACAATGCCACCTTTCCATCCTTACCCACTCTTCTAAATTCATCCAGCCACTGTGCTGCCCCTACAATTCTGCGTACCTCATCCATCAGTGCCAGCCGATCCCTCTCAAATTTCCCACACATTACCAAGAAATGTTCCACATCTTCCCCTGCTCCACTATCACACATGATACATATCTCGTCCCTAACTATCCCACATCTCCTCTAACAACTCAGCTGATGCAATCCTCAGTCGGAATTGCAATCGCACACCTTTATTATTCTAGCTTTTTGAAATAAGTGACTAATACTACACTAAAGCATGAGCATAGCAAGCATTCTAGCGTGAAAAGTCAATATGTTCTTCAATATTGACAAGTTTAACACCTTTATTTTGTAAATCTGTATTTTCTTACTGCACACTCCAAGACAGACACCAAGGATCAGGAGAAGTACTGGAAAACCTCTTTCAATTCCACCAAGAGCCAGTCCCATAGAATACCCATAGCAGCTCTTCCTATGCAAATTTGTACAGCAGAACTTATTTCAGTAATGAAGCAAGAATTGGGTTTTTTTCCTGGATTACTTTTGTTAGTATTTGGGGTCTTAGCTACTGGGATAGCTAAAACTACAGCCCTAAACTCTTTACTTATGTAAAGGGGAGAGGGAAGGAAATACACAGAACAAAAGAAAGCAAGAGAAAAAAATTAAAACTGGAACCCACCGCAGCATGAAGATAATCTGCACCTGCGCATCCGGTGTATTCGTTTGGGGGGCGTGATCCAGCTTAACCTCAGGTGTGGCAGGTATGCATATCCTTGATTGCCACGAAAATGCAATTACCTACTAAGCAGGGTCTCTCTGACACCAGGATGGAACGCGGTAGAGACGGAGTCTACGAGGGAAAGACGTCCAAAGAACAGGATTGTGTGTCCAGGAACACGATAGGTAGGATCATGTCCGATATTAGGCAGAAAATTTCATGCACGAAATTGCAATAGCTACGCAAAAAGAAACGCACACCAGCTTGTCACTGTTCTGAATTGTTTTCAATATTATTGATCCGCCATGTGTTTTGGGATCATGTAAAGCGGAAGTCGGAAAATCCATGCGTGTCAATTGAGAAACTATGGTGGCAACACCACCAACAACTGGCAGCAGACGAGGCGGCCCACTCCATGGGTCCCTCAACGGGATCGCAGAGAAGTTCCACTCTATTACCACCAACCATATCCCCCCCCCCTCTCTTTCCATGCAACGACCCACCCAACTACCACCGACCATATCCCCCCCCCCCTCTTTCCACGCAATGACCCGTCCGACTACCATCAACCATATAACCCCCCTCCCCCTCTCTTTCCATGTAATAACTATTTTCCTCTCTCTAATCCACACAGGATACCCTCCTATGCTGAAGTGACCCAAACCTACATCAACAACAACCACCATTTTCGGCAGCAGGAAAGGCAGGCCACCAGGCAGCCCCAGTGACTCACCCCACATCAACAGCCAACAAAACCAGAAGATTTACCAAAAAAGCAAACCTACAATCACGCAAGTCACTCCGAAAATCTAATAAAGCTAAATCCATGAACACCTATATAGTTAATCTCAGCAGCCACACACTGTCCCGCCCGCAAATTGCTGTGCTAAACAAAGGGCTCGGATTTGTCCCAAGCACCAATCATGAACCAAACTATGGCCCAGCTGTACTGGAACTTACCAGGAGGTTGTGGCTAGTCGACTACTTTGGTGACAGAGACACAGCCAAAGACACCAGACCGCCTCCATTCAAGCCTAAATCGAAGTGGAACCCACCTCCTGGGTCTGCGGACACAGAAAACTATCTTCGAGACCTACCAGGCAAACTCAAAGCAATGGAGCGTCGACCCTACCAGCACAACCTCAAGAAATCTGAAGCAATAGCAATTGCTGAGCTAAAAAGCAACAGGGGAATCGTCATAAAGAATGCTGACAAAGGGTCCTGCATTGTGGTCCTCGACAGAGACAAATATATTTCAGAAGGCCTGAAACATCTGGCTGATCCACAAATCTACAGAGAAGTAGACGCAGACCCGACCATCCAACTGGCCCATTCCATCAACACCTATGTCAGACTGCTTCACCGCAAGGGCTACCTAACCGACGACATGTCCACTTACCTGACCTTCGACCAGCCACACCAAGTCAGGACACAGAAAATGTACTTCCTCACCAAGATACACAAGCAACCTCACTCTGTCAGGCCCATAGTCAGCGGATCTGCTGGTCCCACCGGAAGACTATCCTCCCTCGTAGACCACTACATCCAGCCCCTCGTACAGACCACGCAGAGCTACGTCAGGGACTCTGGCACAATCCTGGCCCACCTGGATGCCATGACATTCCCCGCAGATTGCATCCTCGTCACCATCGATGTGACTGCTCTGTACCTAAACATCCCACACGAGGAGGGAATCACCAGCACCGTAAAAAGACTCCACGATCCCAATCAGACAGATATCATTGTTCCATTCCCACCATCAGTCACCGAGGAGATCCTACGGATCATACTCGGTGACAACTACTTCGAATTTGCCGGCAAAATGTATAAACAAGTGCAGGGAACGGCAATGGGTACCAAAATGGCCCCTGCATATGCAAACCTATTTATGGCAGATATTGAAACATCACTCCTCCAGCAGGAACCCATCCAGCCACTCCTGTGGAAAAGATACATTGACGACATACTGGTCGTCTGGCCCGGGTCCCAAGACCAACTGGACAAATTCCTGCTCGACATCAACACTGCCCACACTTCAATCAAATTCACTCACCAATATTTATCAAAAGAAGTCACCTTCCTTGACTTCACCATCTACAAGGGCGAAAGATTCCTCTCCGAAGGTATACTGGATGTAAGACCACATTTCAAAAACACCAATGCCTTTCAGTACCTACATTATTCGTCAGCCCATCCCAGATCGACCTTCAGGGGCATAGTGAGAGGAGAGCTCACCAGAATCCTCAGAGCCTGCAGCAGCCAGAAGGAGTTCACTCTGAACAAACGGATGCTGCACAGCAAATTCAGGGACAGAGGCTATCCCAACAGACTCCTGATAGAGCAAGAAGCTACAATCGACTATGCAGCAAGACCATCGCTGTTGCTCTCGGGTCATAGCCCATCTCATGAACAAGACAAACCAAGAAGGCCGCCCTTCATCTCCAACTACAATGACACCATCCCGACAGCCGAGCTCAGACTGGCTCTGGAGACACCGCAAAATACACCACAACCGCTCATCTGCTTCCGCAGGAACAACACCATCGCCCACTCACTGGTCAGGGCCAGATTGCCAGACACAAAGAAGCCATTCCCTTCGTCAGCATCCGTCTCCATCCGCCACAAACCTTCTTTTCAGGCAAGCTCCTCGCCCTGCGCTACTGCTCTGTGCCGCACGTGCGGCATGATGTCGAAAAAAGAAATAATCTTTTTGGGGGAAGGCAGACCATTCAAGCTACCCCCCAATACCAACTGTGGCAGTAAAAGAGTAATATATCTCCTCCAGTGTAAGCTGTGCCCTAGCAGAGGCAGATATGTTGGGCAGACTGCCAGAACTGTCAGAGTCAGGATGGCTGGACATCGAGCCGTCCACAAGAATAAGAACATGCCATTGTACAGGCACCTAAAGAAGCCAAGGCACGACTTTTCCGTCCTCACAGTCACCATCCTACAACACCTACCGAGCGCCACAGAGCCACAACTACTCGAGGCAGAGCTGCAATGGATCGACAAGCTCAACACCCGATTGCCCCATGGACTCAACTCTCTCTATGCATAAATGCACACACACTTTCTCTTAAATAAATGTTTTCCCTTCACAAACTATCCCAATCACCATTTGTAAATCACCTTAAACTTAATGTTCATCGATAAATTCCCCATCATTTTTATCTCAAAATCCACAAGTAAATAATTCACCATCACCAAATTCTTTCCACTTTTTTACAATTACTTATGGTTTGTTATTGTTATTCTTTGTAACCACCTAATCTTATTCATGCAATACCCACCGCACTTGTCTTCCTAACCACAATCTTATAAGTCACCCTCACTGCATGCACCTCTCACTCTTTGAAAAAGCAGCTCCGACCTGCGAAACGTCGAGTGATAATAAATTTTTTCCGAACTCAGCTACTTGAACTTGAACTATATAAAAGAAACAAGCCAAATACCACCGCAAAACAGCTAACAGCCACTTGAAATTGCCAACCAAAAGATAATCAAACACCACCAACAACAAGAGAACAGGTCATGAACGAGCCACAAACATCAGTCTGCAGGTCAGACGGGCCTTCATTGGCAGAACCTGCAGAAATAGATAAAAATCACAATCAGACTCCATACCTTGCAGATTCACCAACAACCTCTGAATTACTTGAGTACATGGTCCACACCCCTCAATCAGATAGTGAATATGATAATCAAATAGGACTACAAAGCAATCAAAATGGCATTGGACGCACTCTTGCAGGCCCCAGCCCTGCCCCAACCCCAGCTCTAGCCCAAGCAGTGAGTGCCCAACAGGTATCCATCCATGTATATATTTTAAAACGCACTTTTCCCTGCTTATCTTAACGCTTGTGCTGTAACACCCATATGTCACAGGATGGTGGCTGGCCCCTATGATGTTGTGTACAACAATTATAGCTATGGCCACAAGAATGTAGTGCTGATGTGACTAATAATTAATAACATACCTTAGGCTTGTGGCTCAATTGTGACTCAATTGGAACTTATCAATTTGGACAATGACTCCAGGCCCACCTAAGATTATTGGACAGCCCACAAAGGGCTGTTGAACAAACCTCCCGCAACCACTGATACACATTAATCGCAGTTGGTCGACTGCACCCTGCTTCACTTGCAGCAGCAGTAACGGGTACTCTCTGGCCCACCAATAATTATATTAAAAGAAGCCATGTCTACAAACTCAGCATTGACTTTGAGAAGAAGCTCCCTTCAATAAGATATATTATTATTATCTCTATTATTATATCTAAAAATATCGACATAGACATACAAACCATGACGAATCGACTTTACAGTTTTACACGCAGGAGACCCCAATATAAACCCATCTTTCAGGCTGGACTTCTCACGGCTAACCATAGTTACATTGCAACTATACACCAAGTAGCAACACCAAACATGTTCAGCATCAAACATCTTTTTATGTTTTCCTAAAAAAAGTAGATATTTTTATTTTTCTTACATTCCACAAGTAACAGTACTTGCCAAAAGAGATTTGCTCCTAAAATAGGCAATAACTTCAATTATTGCGCGTCAATTATTTATTTATGTACTTGCCAAAATAGATTTGCTCCTAAAATAGGCAATGACTTCCTCCTTATTCCCAAATACAGCAGGAGCAATCGACCTGATAGTTGTTGAAGCCATCTTCTATGCTCTACATGGCGCACGTGTTTAAGATTAAGCAGGGGGGGGAAATATATACCGTGGAAATAATTGACGCGCATGGATTTTTCGACTTCGGGTATATATAAAACAATTTATCATTATGAAGAAAGTTTCCAACAAGTCCAACCAAATTCACACTTCAGACATGGTTCTCTATTGGTGGGCAAGGGAGTATGTCATTAGTGCAGCTGCAGAGCAGTGCGGCTGCAGTAGAAGTTGTATTGATGTCTTTCATTGCTACTGGAGGTCTTCTCAACAGCACTTTGTAGGCAACCAATTGCTTGGTGGCATGAAAATTGATGAGTTGCCCAAACTGAAGGTATGAGGACTATGTCCCACAGCACAATTAATAACGTTGCATTCTTTTCATGCTACATCACAGAGGACATCCACCAACCAAGAACATTTGGGTATTTCGATTGGTTCGCACCAGTCTACACCTGTGAATGCTAGAAAACCAAACTTAGATAATTTCAGCTACACTTCTCCCAATCATATGGTCGCATGTTGCTAAGGAAAGGTTGCCCATTCAGATGAGTGGGCAGCATACTGGCAGGTGGCATCTCTGCCTGAAGTGGCTGGGCATGGCATAATGAACCACTCAGTTTATCCTGGCATAGGTGTGCATATTCATACATATTTAATCCTGTTGGAATATGTTGAGTTGAGTTTGAAGTGCATATATATATACGTTAAGATGTGCAAGTACTTTATTTTGATAATAGAGGTTGAATGAAAGGTTTCCATTGCCAGCAAATGCCCTTCTATTTGAGGAGGGAGAGAACTGGCCAAAGAACTCCTGATGCATTTCAAAACCTACTAAGTGAAATAAGGACACAATATATAATATATTATAGTATAATTATGTTAAATTATTATTTGTTAACTCTGGCAAATGTTCTTAACTGTTAGTATCCTAATCTTAGTAGTATAGATGATAAGCACCAAGTTAACCACACCTTGAATGTGGCAAGATAATGACTGTTCTGCAATTATCAAATTCAGCAGTATCAATTCAATTCAGTTTAATTTATTTCACTGGTTGACAAGAAGAGAGGTACTACTATCCACACACAATACAGAACAGTAACTGACTGGCTTGAAATGAAGAGAAACAAACACTCCATACAAACGAAGGAAAATGCTGTACAGACCATCTTCTAAAAATCATGTAGTTGACCAGTTTCAAAGATACTGTTTGAACAGGTTTTCAAGGAAGGTGGAATGTCACTCAGAGAGGAGTCGATGGATGTGTGCGAGGCAGAAAAGTGGGTTTTACACAAGCTCTTGCTCACAGGATAAAATCAAGCATTTCCCTCGGTAAAACTGGAGACACAAAAGGTTCAGTAGACCCAACGCACCTGAGGTGCCGAGGGGCCATGACCAAGGGCAAAGTCTAGTCAGCTACAAGTCTCATAGTTGTCGACTTCCAGGAGATACTCAAACTCGGTGATATTGAAGGTTTCCGGAGCCCATATCCACAATCCCTCTCTTTAGTACTGAGACGGAGAAGGATTAAGGACTGGAAATAATTTCTGTTAGAGCCATTGTCACTCTATAAAACAAGATTGCCTGAGCAGGAAGATTGCCTCCACAGCAGCAAATGAGCAGAATGTCAGCGCATTAATATAACTGCATTGAAACTGGATTGTATTTGCTACTTTTCTATTGCACAGAGGAACCGAGTTAGTCAAATTACCCTTTGAAACATCATTGAGCTGATGGCCAATACACCAATACCCAAATTACAATGCACCAGAGGCTTTTTTGTTGATATTTTTTTAAGTCTTGTTTCTTTTGTATCCCCTAACTCTTTTTTTATTTGGGAGGGGGGGGGGGGGGGGGGGGGAGGAGGGGAAAGTGAAAGGTGATTCTCCTTCACACAAAACCTTGAACCAGATCCTTTATTCTTCCCTTTAGGTATACATGTCTTAGGCAATGCCCCAGCCAGAGATGCAGGCACAGTTTTGCCAATAATCAGTGTGCACACCAGGCATGGGTAAATCATCTATTCTGCAATGGAAGCATACAGTCCTGAAAAGTTTCCCACGTGTTGCTGTCCATGCAACAGTAAACCACTCAGTCACATTTATACTCTATGACAGAGACACTCACTCAACACACCGGAAGATTCAACATCAAACTCAAAGCAGCAGTTGGTCAGTTACCTTGCAAATTTGTAGACATAACATTTTGGAGCATGCAGGAGTGATGCTGGTCCAGCACTCTTATAGATATTGCCAAGCAGTTTATCTCCTTGTTGGGTCAGGTTTAATTGTGATCATTGATAGTTGCTCATCTGTTCAAAAAACTAATGATTGGTTCTCTCTTTTTTCAGTTCACAAGAAATATACACCAAATGCAAGTGCACTTACTCTGTATCTTACATAGCTTCACATGCAGATCATAAAAATAATAAAATCTGGTATCGCCTTTCTGTGAGAGAAGTATTGCATTTCTACTATATAGGAATGGTTGATTTTGATTCTTTTATGGGAAAACAAATAATGGTATATTATCAAAGGGGCAGCAAAGTGCAAAAGTACAGCAAGTACACAAAAATATCTGAAGTGAAAGTAAAGTGTGCAATGAGTAGATGCAGTCCCGGAATGCCATCACCACTTTACTTCTAATATATAGCATAGCATGTAATGATTGGTGCCATACTTCACACCACAGTTCTAGTAGTCTGTGTTCACACTTATTCCAAAAGGCATGACTATTGACAATTTTAGGAGCACGTAACCTATGTTGGTGTTGGTCACACCAGAGCCATGTCATTCACTAAACTATTAATCTCCATATGGCCTTTGGATTTCACAAAAAAACTACAAATATAACACATTAGTCCATTTCATTACCGTAACAAAAATTGGAGGCAGGGGGGGGGGGGGGGGGGGGGAATAAGGACTGTCCTTTGATCCTGAAGTAAATAAGGGGGGACTAAAGGTCAAATGTAACCTCGAATACAACTGATCATAACATTTTTGTTTATAATCCTATGAACATAATTTTGCTATCAAAAGATAGCCCTATTCATGTACTTTCAAATGATATGTATATCATACACTTTCTATTTATCCTCCTGCCAGGTACCTTCAAGAAGCAAATGCCTTGAAGAAGTCTTTGAACCACTCCCTACCCTTACTCAGATTTTTTATTGGCTTGTGTGGTTAGAGAATGCATAGTGCTATATAATTGATTGATTAGAATGTAAAAAAAAAATTCCTCAAAGCCATGGTGGGTTCATAATGTAAATGAAGTGACCTTTAGTTGCAAAGCAATTCTAGGATATTTCAAACTAGAACAGTTTGATGTTTAATTCTTCCCCTCCGCTCACTCTATTGACATTTGCTCACCACTCAATGCCTTACTAGATAATAAATGATAGTTCAAATAATAAGCGGAATCCAAGGTATTTCAGGGGTATGTGAAGAAGAGATCTTTAAGGGGGCTGATTCACAATATGCAAAATGCTAAAGCAATGTGATGCGATGCGATGCGTCGCTTTTTAAATATTGTTAAACAAGCTGGCCCAAAAGATGATACAACTTTCATTCCAGATAAAGACTCACACCACAAAGAATTGTTCCCCCCAGTAATTTTCGACTCGGCAAGACAGAACTTAGGCCTACTGGTTGAACATTTGGAGACCTGGTTCTCTGGAAGTTTTGGACAGAACTCGGGAACTCTTCCAATGGCATTGAACAAATACAGGGATTGCACAGTTATACTGCGCTGATTTTTAATTATCATCCCATTATTGCTACAATCTGTGATACAATACATGAATGTGGTGAAATGAATTTGTATAGCATCTACTGGTGGCATGCATAACTTAAATATTGTCCCTCCACTAGTGAATCACCTCTTTCATGTGTAACAGGGGGATGATGCCAGTCCTACCTTGAGCAACAAACAAACTGCCCTCATCTACAACGAAATATCCAGTGTCATCATTATTGCATCTTCCTGTATATTATGTAATCCCTGTGTACATGCATAATGTGGTGAGGGTGCTTCAGGAAGACCAGTCCTATGAGCAGCAAGCCACTACCCATACTGTATTATACCGATTACTTATTCCTTCTTGTAAAGTAAAAAGTGGACCAAGCAGATCCCCGTTAGACTACAGTAACTGTCCCAAACTGAAGGAGTTGGTTGACCTCCATAAACACCTTCGATCCAGGCAGATGTGTAATGAATAGGAGACCTAACCTCCATGACATGGAAGCATGGTTAATTACAGGGGAGAAGTCCACGAGTAAGGTTGGTTTGAATGCTATGTGTGAGATGGCAATGTAGAATTGCCTCACACACCCTAACACACCTACACCAAGTTGGAGAGGAGACAGAATATTGGTGGCCTCTGGACTAACAATCCTAGAAACACATTTTTTATTATCTTTTTAGCGCCGACGTTTCAACTGCAAATAAAAAAACAAAAAACAACGCAACGGATCCAGTCTCGCCAACGCGCTGGTTCGTGCTCTTACTTCCTTTTTTTGTGTATATTTCCTCCATTCCCCCTTTACGAAGTCTCACTATATAAAGTGTAAGTAAGAGTTTAGAGCTGTACTTCTCAGTAGCCAAGACCAAAATTTATAGCAAGTAGCTACTTCTATGCAGCATTAACGATTCAGAAAAAATCCCTTGATCGCTCACTGTGCACAGGAAGGACTGCTATGGGACCGGCTCTTGGTGGAATGGAAAGAGGTTATCCAGTACTTCTCCTTATCCTTGGTGTCTGTCTTGGAGTATGCAGTGGTGGTAAGGAACAGATTTACGAAATAGATGTGTTAAATTTATCCATTTCAGTACATATTGACTATTCACACTAGAATCAGAGTTTATGGCTACTAGCTACCAAGTGCTGCTGTCCAAGTTCAGCTGTGTGTGCATGTTTGCTCTGACTGCCTCTCTTGCATGCAGTGATTGTGGTATTGTTACTTATTTCCAAGCAGCTATAATATACTTGATGCACCATGCAAGTGGCAAGAATTATGTAAAGTATAATATCATTAATACACGTAATTAGCTAGTGTACGTGCCTTCACGTTTGGTGAGCGAAGTGAGCCCTCAGTAGGGAGTTGAATGGAAAAGTTTGCATTGACATGTAGGGTTGTATCTGCAATGTATTTATATATATACCGGTATACATATCTGTGAAGGTCTATCCACCTGTTCACTCATAATTGTTAAAATAAAATGCTCAAACAAGGAACTGGTCATCTTAGTAGTCAAGAGAAATGACCGAGAAAATTTGGCTGCTGATTTGAAGATAAGAAAGCATACTGGATTTACAGGAGTGAGAATGGGTTAGAGAATTATTAGCTGGCTACATACATGGCTAGAATAACATGCATTTTTATTAATAGATATTATATGTTGATGGAGAACATACTGAACACAAAGACCATCAAGGGTGGAAAAAAAGAATGTCTAAGGCCTTGTCAGCCTCTGCATGATCTTCTCTGATAATTCTGTCAGCCAATGCCTGATGTCCTCATTCTTAGTGCATCCTGTTTCTTTCACTTCCAAACAAAACTTACTCTTTCAGTCTGTTTCACAACTATATATATATATGTATATATATGCAGACGAATAACATGATTTGTTGTCAATAACATGACACCTAACCATTAAATCCAGGGCTTATACAGATGACAAATACTTTCACACATATGTTTACATATTTATTCCTGATGAAGACCAGAGCATCTAGTTGAAACGTCGAGTGAATAAAATTTGAAGTTGATTATTGAGAAGGTGATTTTAATATTTATATATTAGTATTTGCTTCCTATAAATGCCCAACTTATGCAAAGATATACGCAACTGGGTGTAAGGTCATATTATGAGCTAAATGGTTATGATAAATATTGGAATCTAATACCAGGAAAGAGAAAAATAAACATTCTTGGTGAAAAACATGGTAGTTGCACAACAGGAATGCTGTCCTCATTCTTAGTGCATCCTGTTTCCTTCACTTCCAAACAAAACTTACTCTTTCAGTCTGTTTCACAACCATTCAGCTCATAATATGACCTTACACCCAGTTGTGTATATCTTTGCATAAGTTGGGCATTTATAGGAAGCAAATGCTAATATATAAATATTAAAATCACCTTCTCAATAATCAACTTCAAATTTTATTCACTCGACGTTTCGACTAGATGCTCTGGTCTTCATCAGGAATAAATATGTAGGAATAAATATGTAAACAAGTATTTGTCATCTGTATAAGCCCTGGATTTAATAGGTTAGGTGTCATGTTATTGAAAACAAACCATGTTATTCGTCTGCATATATATAATATATAGTATATGAGTATTTATAGTAAATATTGGAATCTAATACCAGGAAAGAGAAAAATAAACATTCTTGGTGAAAAACATGGTAGTTGCACAACAGGAATGCTGCAGTAGGTGGTATGTTGAGCTGAGGGCCACCCAAATACCAAGAAATACAAGCAAAGGAAAAGATAACTAAATTGTTTTTGATATCATTGTGCTTCAGTTAAATTAGCTCCAAAAATACTTGCAGCCTGCCTCATATCCTTCGCTAAGGTAGCAAAACTGGCTGTACATTTGGCAGAAAGGAATCAGTTGGTTTTTTAGAAGCTTATGCCTCTGAAAAAATAAAATAAATGCAGCCTAGGCTCTGGTAAATTGGTGAATTGTGGAACCTTTCTATCCATGCTTTTAGAAGTGAGGGCGTGTCACAGAAGTCGAATATTCGCTGATAAGTGAACAGTGGTTGCTGAACATCAATGTCAGCCCTAAATATGCTACTTGGTGAATTTTTTTGAGATTTAGAAACTTGAAGTCTACACGTGCAATGTAGCGATCCTTTCATCAAAGACACTTTCCGTTAAGGTGATAGAAATAGAAGTTGTTTTCTCTTGTGCACAAGCTTCAGTTAGTTGTTGCTTACCAAACAAGATAGAGCATCATGTGACATCAACTATGTTTCACATAAAATATAAAGCATTTTTAATCACAGACAAATGTCTGGTGAGAAGATACATATCTGCTAATCTAGTTAAAATATTGGCTAATGAAAATATTTATAGTTGTTTGTGCCATTGGATTAGGGATGATAGGTCACATTCTAGTGAGATAACTGCATTAGCTATGTAGTTTTATGTGTTACCATTTGACTGGTGCCTCCTTCTTGGTAACCAGCGACCCCCAAGAATACCCTCACTACTTCCTTCTTTATCTTGGTTTTCTAGAACTTCTATATTTGTTTGTGGCTGGTACTGAAGCCATTGGACTTAGGAATCTTAACATTCTAGTGAGGTAACTGCGCCTCAACAACAGCACATCCTGTTGTTATGCTATATATAGTCTCAATGAAGACATACTAACATCACAATAACCTTCTCAATAATCAACTTGAAATTGTATTCTCTCGACATTTCGACCAGATACTCTGGCCTTCATCAGGATGCTAAGACTTGCGTGAGCCAGCTATTTTTCTGATAGCTAGCTATCCACCACATGCTACCTGCACATGCATCCAGCACGTGAACCAGCACACACGTCTAACACATGAACTAGCACACACGTTTAACATGTGAGCCAGCACACACATCTAACACGTGAACCAGCACACACATCTAACATGTGAACCAGCACACACGTCTAACACATGAACCAGCACACACGTCTAACACAT